>PVKN010030139.1:0-12810 GCA_004027915.1 Capromys pilorides
GTTCAGTGGTCTAAAGCGCCTGCTTAGGAGGGCTCAGGCGACTGCGGGGACTGCAGTTCGATCCCCGGCACCACATGCTGCGCCAGCGCCACCACCAGGGCAGGCTGAGCCAGCCACAAAAATGAATAAATAAAAGAAACAAACAAACACAACAAGCAAACAAATAAATAAAATAAAATAAAATTTAAAAAAAAAAAAAAAAGATATAAAATTAAGACAAAAACAATTTGATGGAAGACAAAACAGACAAAAATCTTGAAGATAAAGGTATTGGCAAAGATTTTGAACAGAAGCTGAGTTAAACACACACACACACACACACACACACACACACGTAACCCAATAATCAACAAATGGGATTGCATTTAGAAGCTTCCATACAGCAAAAGAAACCACATACAGAGTGAAGAGATAACCTACAGAATGAGAAGAAATTTTATCAGCCACTCTTAGGACAAAAGGTTAATGTTCATAATACATAAACAACACAGAAATACATACTCACGTCTTAGTTACTTTTTTACTCATTGCAGGGAGAAATACCCGACACTCAAAATGAAGGAAGGAAAGGTTTATTTAGCTCACAGTTACTGGAGGTTTCAGTCCATACTCGGTTGTATCCAAGGCAGAGAGGCACAATGCAGAGGGCAGCAGTTTATGGCTGAGGAACAGCAACAAAATGGTGACAGAAGCAACCAACCAATCAGGGCAGCAGAGCAGCAGTGTGAGTCTGTCTCTCTGTCAGTGTTTATATTATATTCAGGCCCTCTGTCACAGCCTATCCACCTTAGGCTACCCCCATAATCCCAGAAGTACTCAGACCCATAGTCCCATTAGCACTAAAACACATAATCCTAGCGGATCATGAGTCAAGTCTCAAACTCTAGAAGTCCCTGCCCCATGATTGCATGAGGTTTTGGGGGCCAACTAGACATCAACCATAACACTCCCCTCAAATTTAAAGAAAAAATCAAAACTCAGCAATTGAAACAGTTCTACATCATTAGCCACTGGAAAAATGCAAATTAAATTATTTTTCTACTTTTAAGTTTCTTTCAACAATTCTGAATACTTATATCTGATAATCTGAACAACTAATTTGAAGATAAAATTATGTAATTTAACAACCATTGTTGAATTCTTATCATTTTGTTTAACGAAATTCTTTACAATTTCTTTTTTTTTTAATTATTATTTTTGTTATATCAAAAAAGCTGTGGGATTCTGTCTCACTTGAAAATGAATGGCTACCATGTAGAAATAATCCAGTGACAAATACTGAAGGGGATGGAAACAAAAAGGAAATGTGGGAGTGTAAACTGAGCAGCCACTATGGGAATCTCTTTTAAAAATAAGAATAGAAATTCTATATGATACAGCAATTCCCCTTCCTGCTGTTTTCCTCGAAGTGTGAAATACATCATATCATAGAGATATATCCAGGCCCATGTTCACGGCAGCACATGATACTAGCTATAGATTGTAAGCATCCAATGTGTCCATCAATAGATCAATGGTTTTGTGATATATAATATACAAAGTCTGCAAAGGTGCATCATAAGCCTGCAGGATTCTATGTTTCAGTGGCATCACCATACCTGCCTTCTTGTCCAGGGTGCTACTGAATCCCAAGACTGATTTGATGTCAGTGACTGGTGATTATTTAAAGATTGTGCTTTGATGCTGTGGTCATCTTATACAGCAAGATGTGCAGTGTGGTCACTAACATTTCTAGTAGTCACTTTGCAATCATAAAGCTGTCCAGTAGAATCACTCCTGCCAAAAAATACGCTTTCTGTAAGAAGTAAAATATGTTTATTGTTTGTTACCTTGCAAATATGATCTGCACATCTACTTTAGGAAGAGGTGAGAAATACATATGCATATATATATGTATATATATATGTGTGTATATATACACACACACACATATATATGGTAGAGTGATATGTGTACACTTTTGTATGCAGCAGGTTTTAAAAGCAGAAATAACTTTTCCCTTGAAAGTGTATCATTTAAAAAAATTAAGTTTAAAGTACAAGAGATATTTGTGGAAGATGATAAAAAATTATTTTGAATGTCAAAGTTCTTTTCTAAATAGAAAAAAAATATTTTCATAAAAAGCAGCATTTCACTATATATTATCAAGAAAGTAGTGGATGCACTGATGGCCAAAATACCTTCAAGTTGAAGGAAAGGGCAATTTTTTTCTGTCTCAGTTACCATGTCCTTGTGGATATATCTCTCACTTTGCAGGAACATCTATGGAATGTATGGTTATGGTTAACAAAAGATGAATTGACACCCATTCAATAGTACCATTACTGAAAGGTACTTCTACATTCAAACGTATGGTATGAGAGATAAGTTAATGGGGGATTTGGGGAGATGGGGGATTTTACTTGCCTTTTGTGTTACACTGAACAATTGTAAATGAATGTAGCAGTAGAAGGTATACACAAGAAACAACTCTGCTAACAATGGGAAATCACCTGAAATGTTATAGAAATAAAAGCATATTATTATTTAAAAAACAGTAGCATTCATGCACAATGGAATGCTGCTCTTCCAAACTGAAAATAAGCAAGTCATTTACAGGAAAATGAATGTATCTGGAGACCATAATGTTAAGTAGAGTAAAGCAGACACACAGACTTAAATATTCCATGGTTTCTCTTGTAAGAACAACCCAAATTATAAATAAAGTGAAAAATAAAGGACAAACAATATGAATGAAAAGAGAACAAAATGTAATTGCAATTCAGCATGGATTTCTTTTCTAAAAGTATATCTTGATTTAGTATAATGTTGCGATTTTTATAAGTTTTCTGACTTGCTAGCTTGTTAATCCTTATTTGTAATAACTAACTTGATAAACTTATAAAGAATAAAAATAATCTAAATTGGAGGTTTTTTTAAAAAAGAGGCTGAAGGGAAAAGGAAAAAAATAATTGAGGTGTGTTATGCAAGTTTAACAACTCATAGAATGAATATAATCACTATATACTTTCAAACATATACTCATATAAGGAAAAAATCATTAAAAATATAAAAAAAAAGAGAAATGAGGATGGATTTCTTCTTTACATAACACACAAAATTAATTCACGGTTAGTAGAGATTTTGGTTGGACTGAAGGAGGGTGGCATGGTAGAAGAAGAAACAATGCACAGAAAAGCAGGCAGTAGGCAGCGAGCTGCAAGCCTTCCTTTCCCTTCTGTTCCACTAAGCCAACAAGCCATTTGAATGCCACCCACTCTGGGGGTGGGGCTTCACTATATGCCACTAGAAGTGTGCTAAACCAGTTTAGTCACGGCACACACTTAATCAATATTCACGTGCCTTCATCCCACATATACAGCCATGATCTAGCACCCTCCTCAAATCCTTGTGTATGAAGAAATGAGACTTTGGGGAGACATCTAGATATAAGCCATGACAATGGACAGAGATGTAGATTTATCACCTTGATAGAGTCTGTGGAAAATTTAGGAGCAGGAGAAGCTTGTGTCTTCATATTAATGTGGATAATGATCAACTCTTAGACGACTTCTTCGCCTTTTACAGTTTTAACTCAGAATTGCACCATGTCATTGGTGCCACAATGATCTGCATTTCTAGCCAGATGGAAACAGCCTATTCTGAATGTAAGAGCTGTTCGTGCCTAGCAGTTGCCCATGGAAGGTTTATGCTGGGATTACATATAATTAGTGAGCTACCAAATATTTCAAACCATGTAGATATGTCAAAAGTATGAAGTATTTTAAAAGAACAAATGCATTAGTAAATTAGTGGATATGTGAATTCATATAAGAAATAATTATTTAGATTTTTTGCTTTGTTATATTATACAAAGCTTGAAGCAATGTCTAGTGTGAAGTAAGCAATGATTAATAGTTTCTAAGAGTAAGTTAGTGATTGTGAGGAGTGGCTTGTGCTGGAGATGGATCACACATGCAGGGCTGGAGCAAGCCTGGCCCAAGAACAAAGCATGCTCAAGGCTAGCTATATGAACAAGCTGCTCCAGTTCAGAGAACACCAAACTCTGAGGCAACCCAAGAACAGGTTGCTATGCAAAGGGGTGCACATGACATCAACCTGCTGAATGTATAAATAACAGTGCTGCAGTGGTTGAGCAGTTCCTTTCCTCCCATCTGAGGGAAGGCTAGACCTGATCCCATTTTTCTGTATCTTATGTTAATTTCTTCACCTTCTCAGAGCCCTCTGTGTTCCTCATGCTGTTTGGGAACTGTGTAGGCCTCGACAAGTGATATGTCTTTGGGAGGAACAGCTGAGCTGGGGTATTCATAACTCCTCTGAGAAAGTTATGAAGAATCTGTTCTTGGACTATGAGCCATGTTATTTGGACATTTGAGAGCTGGTTGTTCTCAGAGCCAGTGGAGCAGCAGAGGAAAACTGTCAGCAAGCTTTCTCTTATCCAGCTGGGGTGCTCTAGAATCAATGGTTGACCTGATTTCCTGATAGAGGACATAGTGAGCCAGTGGAGCTACAGGGCTTTGTGGATGTAAGTGAAATTACACTCTCTCTCCAGTAGCTAAAAATGATGTGACTAGCTTCTTATGAAATTTCCTGGGGACACAGGAATTGAATTTTCTCAGATTTTTCTTGCTAAATAAGTTGTACCTTTAGCTTTTCCTTTATCATCAATTTTCTTCTAATATATGATGGCTGTAATATTTGGAGGTAAAGAAGCAATGGGCCATGGGGTGGATGTCCTATAGCTGGGGAAAGATCATGCTCATGGTGACAAAGGATACATCTCCATATTGTTCCAGTGTTTTCTTTCTACAGAGGCCCCTGGGTAGAGGTTACATAGGGCAGTCATTCTGCCCTCCTTTCCAACCATGGTTGATGCGGAGACATCTGTGCTGAGAGCAGACAAAGTCCCTGGGGATGCTCCCTTCATTAGGGAGATAATTGTGTGAAGAAAGCTAGGGCCCAGATGTGTTTACACATTTTGCCAATAAACTGAGGCTAAGGGGCTATTCTTTGTTGCAGAGATTAGAAAGAAAAGTCTCAAGGAAAGGAAAAAATATAAGTACCCTGGATCTTCTTTTCAAGCAACAAGAGAAATGATTCATATCTTGGAGCAAAGAATTTTAGCTCCCAAGGTTCTAATCCCCCTCACTGTGAAAAGAGATGGGGCCAGAAGAGGCAATGAGAAACACTTAATGCCAGAAGATCTCACAACCTTCGCTGAAAAAAAGATGTGCTGATGACCCTGAGAAATCCTAAAATACAGCTAACAATATGGGCAGTGTCTTAGTTACTTTTACTCGTTGCTGTGACAAATACCCGACACTCAAAATGAAGGAAGGAAAGGTTTATTTAGCTCACAGTTGCTGGAGGTTTCAGTCCACATTCGGCTGGCCCAAGGCTGAGAGGAACAGGGCAGAGGGCATCCAGTTCATGGCGGCAGAACAACCAACTCAACCAACTCACCGGAGCAGAGAGCAACAGCCCTTTAAAAAGTCTCTTTGTACTCAGTCACTCTGACGTGGGCCCACTGCGCCCTAAGGTAGAACCAATCATACCCCAGGATGGGCCATTGATCCCTCTCTAGGGAGGAGCCAATCATATCTTAGGCAGGTCCAGATCATGCTCCAGGGAGGAACCAATTGTAACACATAATCCTAGTGGATCATGACTCATGTCTCAAATTCTAGTAGTCCCCGCCCCATGATTGCATGAGGCTTTGGGGGGACAACTAGACATAAACCATAACAGGCAGCAAATCACTTTAATTGAAATGCTGCATGTTTTGTTCACCTGATGGTGATATCAGAGCCTCTTTTTGCTAAATTCATCTAATGGCTGTTCCTGGCATTATTTTCCATGTCTCTGCAGTGGTTTGTTAGTGGAGATCACTAAAATTCAGTGTTAGGATGGGAGTTATGCCTTCATATTGCTATTGATGATGGAGTATGGGACTTAAAAGAATGCCCACATCTCAACTTTTTTAAGCGTATAAACTATCAGAAATAAATGGCCTCTGTAAAGGTTAACATAGAAAAAAACAAACATCTTCTTGGCAAAAACTCTATTCATGAGACTTTTCCATTATTTCATAGACAAAAGGGAAAAATCTTACCCTCTCATATGAAAAGCCCACCAAGAAAGAATGTACTAGACCTGAATGGTTAAAATATATCGCTTCTTCTTAGGTAGCAATACTGACAGCCAAACCTGTGTAGAGCCTGACTCTTACTGAATCTGCTTTCTCTCTCTGGGGAGCAAAGCTAGGTTATATTTCCCAGATTTTCCCATGCCTTACAGTCCTGTGCCTGGACTCAGGGTGCATGTGATTGGCAGTGCTGTGTGCCATGCCCACCTCGTGAAGCCCTCGGTTATGATATGCACTGTGCCTTTCCTCACTCACACTCTGTTTTTAGGAAACCACACATTGAAGATGGCCAAGCTAGAATATGGGCAAGCCAATCCTCTGAATGGCTGGACAGAAGATGTCTCTAACAAAATTTTGGATGTTAATGAACATTTTTGTTTACTTTCTTGTTACTAAAACAAAATACCTTACACTGAAAGAATAAAAAGTCCTTTTTACCTCATAATTTGCACAGGTTTATGTCCATAGTCAGGTGGCTCCAAGACAGGGCAGCATAGCAGAGGAGTGTGGATGCAGAGTAACCGTCCATGGAAGGATAGTCAGGAGCAGCAGCAGTGAGTCTGTCTCTCTCTCTCTCTCTCTCTCTCTCTCTCTCTCTCTCTCTCTCTCTCTCTCTCTCTCTCTTTCTCTCTCTCTCTTATTCCATCTCACCTACAAGCCTATTGGATGATGCCAGCCACACCCAGGGTAGATCTTTCTATAATCCTCACCCAGAACTGTGGCAAACCAATTGGTGGACTAATCTAGTTTTCACACACTCTAATCTCAGTATCAACCACCAATAGTCCAGTATCACACACCTGTGATCCAGCCAGGTCCCAAGAGCTCCACGCAAGTACATGAGGTTTTGTGGTGAACATGTAGGTCCAAGCCTTAACAATGAGTGAGAAACAATCTGTAATTGGGTTAAACTCTGAAGATATTCCAACTTATTTCTATTCTTAGTGTTGAACTTATCTCTATCTTTATAGAGATAAACTTATCTCTATCTTTATAGTGTGCTCTAGAATATGGGAAGTGGTGTAACCATATTAATTTTTAAAAAATAACACATTATTTTCTCTTTATAAGTAAGTGTTTGGCACTTCGGCTTCCATTTCCCAATCCCTTCCCTTCTAATGCCTCCTACTCTCATTGCCATTTACTCTTTGCTTCTGTGATTTCCAGTGTTTTGGATTGTGCATGCAAGTGAGATCACAGCACCTAGCCTAGAGTGCTCTGGTTGCATCCACAGTAGTGCTAATGACAGGATTTCACACTCTTGAAAGGCTAAATAGCATTCCACTGGGCATATAATGCCTTGATGGACACTTGGATTGATTTATAACTTAGACATTGTGTCTGACACTTCAATGAATATGGATTAAAAATTTCAACAAATAGACTTCAAGTGAATACACAGAAGCAGAATTTCTGAATCTTATGCAAACTCTATAATGAATTTAGAAAATAATTGAATTCTGAATTTTGTTAACTTGGGTGTATTGACATATATGTACAATTCCAGCATACAAGAGGATGAGACAGGAGGCATGATCAATGCATTTTCAAACTACCCTGGTCTACAGACTGAATTCAAGAGCAATCTGAACTACTTTCTCAAAGTAAATATGTAAATTTTTCTCTAAGAATAAATCTCAAATATTTTGTTGACAAAAATGTTAGTTATTTGAGGTGATCACCACTGTTTATATCTGGTAATCTGAACAACTAACCTGAAGATAATATCATGTAACATAGCAACCATTGTTGAATTTCTATTACTTCATTTAGCTGAATCTTTTATTGTTTCTCATGGTTTTTTTTTTTTTTTTTCTATCACTATTTTGTGTTCTTTAAAATTATTTAAGGGGGGGAGGGCGGTGAGATAGCTCAACAGTTTAAAGTGTTGCTTAGGCAAGCGTAGGCAACTACAGGGACTGCAGTTTGCTCCAGCACCACATCCTGCAGCAGCTGCACCCCAGAGCAGGCTGAGCCAGCCATAACATAAAGTTGTTTTAAAAAATAAAAAAATAAAAAATTTAAGGTGATACATACATACGGTACTAAAATCATAGCAACACTTTGCATCTCATAAAAGTATACAACTGTAATCTGTCAATGAAAACATCAAAGAGAACATGAATTTGGCACCATACACAAATGGATGTGAAAGCTATTCTGCCAAGTTAACCATGTGAACTTGAGTTAGCTGCTGGGTATCTGAGTGCTGATTCTCCTGCCTCAGAACCAAGGTTGCCACACCCACATCTCAGCTTACTGAGGAGATGGTGTTAGTCAAGTGCTGGCAGATGATGGTCACACAGCAGACCCTCACTTTGCTCTGTTTCTCCCATTCAAGACGTAAGTGCCAGCCTGGCTGAAGAGATTTTTCCAAAATGTGGGACCCTACATGACAAATTCAGACATGGAGACACAGAGCTGTGTCTACTCATAGTGCATTTCTTCAGTACATATCATTTAATCTAGAAACCTATGGACTGAATTCTGCCCTTACCCATATCTTCTTTGATATTTGTAGCATTAAGATTTTAAGCCACTTGTCAATATTTAAAAATCACACTGGGGATTAAATTTCTGGCTTTCCTTAAACAACTGAAGCACCTGAAGTGTGTGGCCTGCTTCCTCTCTTTGGGGGAGCAGAGCAGGGCAGTGATGAGGTGTGAGACCTGCTGTCTTCAACTGCTGCAGACTCTAAAGGAGCCACTGTCTTTAATACCAATTGGCTGCTGGAGGAATCTGAGTTTGCAACTCTAGATGGCGAGTCTGACGATAAAGATTAAAACCCTCCATGCAGTCTTGAACCACCCAGGGTTTTGCCTGTAACATAATTTAACCTTTATGAAAACTTATGAACCAACTACCCTCACCATTCTTGTTTCTTCAAAGAAAAATTGGAGAATAACAAGGTCAAATAACTTGCTCAAGTTCATGCAGCAAGAAATTACAACATAGGATTAATACCCAGCATGTCCAGCTCCAGAATTGGGTCTTAAAACTGTGAGTGAAGTATTTTCTCACTAATTTATTTGTGGTTCCTTTATTTCTTATAACATCACTGGTTAAGACCTCAACTATGAATGTTAAAGAAACAAATCTGGCTTCCACAAAGTACCCTTATTTGGAATAGTGATTATCAGAACATTCCCTGAGACAATGTTACTGTTATCACTAAGCATTTAGCTACTATAATGCATGATATGGGCAGGCCAAATAGTTTAGCAGATTAAAGTGTCTGCAAGCAGGCACAGTGGCTGTGGTTTCCATCCCTGGGCCTGTCACAACCCCGCCCCCTGGGCATACTGAGACAGCAATTAAGAATGGGTGTGGTGACACACACCTGTAATCCCAGCTCTTGGGAGCCTGTAAACAGATGGATCACTATCAGTCTAGTCTAGCAATCTAGTAGTGAGACCCTGAACACCCTATAGATCCTTCCCTAAAATACAAAAAAAGAAAAAAAAAGAAAGAAAGAAAAAGAAAGGAAGGAAGGAAGGAAGGAAGGAAGGAAGGAAGGAAGGAAGAAAGAAAGAAAGAAAGAAAGAAAGAAAGAAAGAAAGAAAGAAAGAAAGAAAGAAAGAAAGAAAGAAAGCCTGAAGCCTGATGTGCCCCAAGTGAAGCAAACTTCTCTGTTCTCACAACTGTCCAGGTATTCTGGCTCTTTCCCAGTCCCCTAGTTCTCTCTTTCTCTCTCTCCCTCTCTCAGCTTCCAGTAATAATCACCATATAATTATCCATCCTAGACTATGGGATTATTTCTCAAGAACTATAAAACATTTTTATTTGGTTTGAATTTCATGACAGCTCTATGGCATTAAGACAGTAAATTTACTTAAGTTTTAAAGGATTATACCTGAGCCTAAGAGAAAAAACTAAATGTGCTACCAGTCAAGAAATAGAAAATATCGAGATAAACCCAGTTCCTCTGAATCCCACACCAGTTAGTCTCCAATAAAATTAACCTCCTCTGTATCTGTCTCACTTTCTCCCTAAAGTCTGCCTACAGGGCTGTTGCAGAGAGATGAGCACAAAATAGCACTACTAGAAACTGTCCTTTGGGGGAAGAAAAGCCATCTAGTTTCTAGTTGGGTAGTCTGCAAAGGAATAAGATCCAGAAGCAAAATGGAAAGCAGGAGGGTAGTGTGGTCAGAAACTTGAGAATAAAAAACTGAGTTCTATTGGAAAGTTATATAAACAGCCAGTGGAAAGTAAGTAGAATAAAAAAAAAAAAAAAAAAAAAAAACTCTAAGCATCCTTTAGGATCACCTTGGCTGCCTTCAGCAAGCTCCAACAGGATTAGTCAAAGATGGATTTATATTGTTGTATGGCAGGTCAGTCGGAAATAGGAAGCACAGAGCTAATACCACAACCGCTTCAGTGCCTTAGGATCCCAGACTCTTGGGATCTTCTCCCCCTTCCTCCTTAGCCTGTAGCATTTATTCTGGTGTGTTTTTTTTGTTTGTTTTGGTTTTTTATTTGTTTGTTTTCTATATTTAGTGCAGCATCTATAGGGTATTCAGGGTCTCACTACACAGACTGGACTCATAGTAATTCTGCTATTTATAGCCTCTCAAGTGCTGGGATTTTAGACACGTGCCACCATGTCCAGTCTCAATCATGATCTCAGTGCCCCATGGGTGGGGCTGACACAGTATGCCAGGGATGAAATCCCAGCTGCTGCGCTCTGCCTAAGCAGGTGCTTTAGTCCACTGAGCTGTCAGGCCGGCCCTTTATTCTACAATTGGAAAGGTGAACTTGTATCCACTGATCCATGAAGGAAGAAGGTAAATGGATAAAGAAACTAAGAAGCAACCCAAGTACAATTCTTCCCTTCTAAGATGTTATCTCAAAGTCTCCCACCCATCTGCAACACCTGGTTGCACTCCATTGGCCTAAATTGTGTCACACAACCATGCCTGATTGAAAAGAAGTCAGGTAAATGGAGCTCTTTTGTCTTATATGTTCATCACATAACTATCTTGCACGCAACTCAGCTCTGCAGCATATACAAACAGGAAAGAGATTATACGTTCAGATGGAAATGTGAAGGCTGTGAATGGACCATGCACAAGGTGTCGGTAGATGTAGTACATCTCCAAGGATTGATAAGGTCACTGAAGACTAGTAACAGGGCTTTTCTTTGGGCAGAAATCATAAAGAAGAGCCAGAAAGAGCAAAAACAGGTAGAGAATGCCACCTGGAAAGTACCAGTGACATTTGACAGTTGGTTCTTGGCAATCACAGGAAAACAAGACACTCCTTGCTTATGTTCCCTTTCCACCTTTCCTCTCATTTCTTCCAAATCTTCATGAGAACTGACCAAACCAACAGAAGCCAGAGGGAAGATGAAACTCCTGCTACCACACACAGCAGTATCCTGAAGCAGATAGCAAGCTTAATAGGAGGCAGATATATCATCAGACAGACTGGTTCTTTCTAGAATTGGAATGTTTGTGTAATATCTCTTCTCCCTGTATTCTTATCCACTGTGTTCTCCTGGGGTAAACATTTATTATTTTCCTTCTCTCAATTAAGCTCTCCTTGCAGCTTCAGAACCTCACCCATAGTGAGCCAACTTTGAACTCTGGATGGTGCAGCTCCGTGCCAGATATTCTCAAGATGCACATGCGCATGCATGCGCATGCACCCGCGTGCCCCCCACCACCCCCCCCACACACACGGGGCACCCAGCCCCCTTCTGTTGCCTGCTTCATGACAGTTCCATGTCAGGCTGCACACATTTTTGTTACTGTTTTTGTTGCTGAGGTGTTCCAGACAAATACAACACTGGGACATATTAACATTTAGTAGGCATTTGCTTGGATTATCATAGCAGAACAGAACCTAGCCTTGGCACAGAGAGAATGGAATATATGCAGACAGTTGGAATATTTCATTTCAGCCTGGAGAGTGATCCCTTGCACAGCACTAAGTATTGCTCTGGAAGAGACTAAAACTGCAGCTCCATAGTGTCTGTCCTGGGCAATCCTGGAGAGATACATATTTTTGCAAGGCAAACCAATCCCTCAGTAATGGACTTGAAATTCTACCTCATTCATGGCCTGTGGGGAGGGACTGGGAACACTGTCAGTTATTTTTTCATGTGGCAGAATAAGAAATGACTTTGGGATATATGTGAGGCTTAGAGAAGGAACTTGGTTAAATGGTGCCTATACACCTCGAGCTATGAAAGAAGAACAAGCACGAATTACCCAGGAAAGCCTTTTTCCCCATGAGCTACATAAATAACCAGAGCCCATAGACAATCAACTTGTCTCCTTGCCTAAGGGTAATTGGCATTTCTGTATTCTAAGGAAATAGCAGGAGTTTCCAGTTCCATCTAGCTCCAGTGACTCTTTTATATTTTAAAGAGAATACAAAATAGTGATAAAAAAAAAGACAAAATTAGAAATGATACCAAATTTCACTAACCAAAATAACATGAATTCAGAAGTCTGTTTTATTGCATAGCATTTTCTTCAAATAAATTACTCAGATTACCAGATATGCATGCTAAGTTGGAAAAAAAATGTAGGAAAAAATTATAAGAAATTAAGAAGAGGAGGAAAGAAAATGAAAAAATAAGACAAACATCTAAGCATTGATTGTTCCTTTCCACAGACCAGCAGCAATCCGTAGTACAATTACCAAACCATCCTGCTTAT
>PVKN010030140.1:0-12809 GCA_004027915.1 Capromys pilorides
AGTGGTAGGAGGTGGTGAGTGGCGGAGGTCAGGGGTTGGTGTAGCAGTGGCGGCACTTAGGGTGAGCCTGCTCTGTCCCACAGGAGCTAACTGTTAATGGGGATTAGGAAATACTGCAGCTGCCTGCGGGGTCCCAGAGCTCATGGGGGCCCGAGGGCTGGGGGAGAGAGGGGCCTGTGGGGAGGGGGGGATTTCCCCCAGCTCTGTTTTCTACACATCTCATCTCTGCCAACCAGGGCCTACCTGTGTGACAGCTGCCACTAGTCCCCCAGTGCTGTGTGCAGTTACGTCATCCTGGAGACCACAATCATGGAGATGAATGTAGTTGCCCTCGGTACTTTTGGGGAGCTGTCTCCTGGACCCCCATGGGTACTAAACCCCAAGGATGCTCAGAATTTGCACAGGACCTCTGCACGCCCTCCTGTATACTTCAAGTTCTCTCTAGATCGCTCAACACCTAGTATCATATGGGTGCTGAGGAAATGTTTGTTTCCCTGTGTTGTGTAGAGAATAATGACCAGTCTGTACCTGCCAAGAACTGCTGTTATCTCTCCTCACCCCAGCCCCAGTAGTTTTGGCCTGAAGCTGGCTGAATCCATGATGGGGAAGACATCTGTGAAGGTGTCCCCAGCGCTGAGGTGAAGCTGTTTTGCTTGGGGTGCCTGGGTCCCAGCCCGCGCTAACCTCCCCGCACTGTCCCTTACAGGTCGGGAATTCGGAGCAATGGGCGACTGGAGCTTTCTGGGTCGGCTACTAGAGAACGCACAGGAGCACTCCACGGTCATCGGCAAGGTCTGGCTGACAGTGCTGTTCATCTTCCGGATCCTGGTGCTGGGCGCGGCCGCGGAGGAGGTGTGGGGCGACGAGCAGTCTGACTTCACCTGCAACACCCAGCAGCCAGGTTGCGAGAACGTGTGCTACGACCGCGCCTTCCCGATCTCACACATCCGCTTCTGGGCGCTGCAGATCATCTTCGTGTCCACGCCCACGCTCATCTACCTGGGCCACGTGCTGCACCTGGTGCGCATGGAAGAAAAGAGGAAGGCGAGGGCGGAGGCGCCGCAGAAGGCCGACAGCCCACACCCCGCCTGGGCGCTGCAGGCCGCGGCGGACGCACAGGAGCTCGCGGGGCGCGAGGAGCGAGGCCGGG
Source organism: Capromys pilorides (assembly GCA_004027915.1). Lineage (NCBI taxonomy): Eukaryota > Metazoa > Chordata > Mammalia > Rodentia > Capromyidae > Capromys > Capromys pilorides. The sequence continues at coordinate 1,151 of PVKN010030140.1, forward strand.
TGCGCATGGCCGGGGCGTTGCTGCGCACCTACGTCTTCAACATCATCTTCAAGACGCTCTTCGAGGTGGGCTTCATCGCTGGGCAGTACTTCTTGTATGGCTTCCAGCTGCAGCCACTGTACCGCTGTGACCGCTGGCCCTGCCCTAACACCGTGGACTGCTTCATCTCCAGGCCCACGGAAAAGACCATCTTTATCCTCTTCATGCTGGCAGTGGCCTGTGCATCGCTCGTGCTCAACATGCTGGAGATCTACCATCTGGGGTGGAAGAAGCTCAAGCAGGGGGTGACCAGCCACCTGAGCCCAGACAGCCCAACAGTCCCCCTCGGGGTCTCGCCCTGCTGTGTGCACACATCTCAGGGCCACTCCGGGGCCCCACTGCCGGCCACAGACCTCGGATTGGCAGCCCCTGGCGAGGCGTGCCTGCAAGGCCATCCCCCGCCGATGACAGCACAAAGCTGGGCTCCCCTGGCCCCTGCCTGGGTTCCCACAGCCCCTGGCCACACAGGCCGCGCCCCGCAGCCAGTGCAGGAGGCTGGTCTCAGGGACAGCAGCAGCAGCAACAGCCTGGCCGGAAGCGCCAGGGGCAGCACTCCGGGGGTGGAGGCACCCACCCTGCTCCCTGAGGACCCCAGGAGGTCCAGCAAGGCCAGCAGCGGACGGGCCAAACCAGGGGACCTGGCCATCTAGCCGTGGTCGCTTCAGACAACTTTATGACACCCTTTTTCTGGAAGCCCAAACCAAAGTGCAGTTGAAATCCTCATCTGGAGCCTGAGCTGGAGAGCGATCCCTAGTCCCAGGGAGGAAAGGATGGAGAATCAGGCTGTCAGGGTCCGTGTTTAATGCTTGCTGTTCTTAGCACTGTGAGTTCTAGTGGGATGGTGCCAGCATTTCTGAGATGGGGAGGTCGGGCAAAGGGCGGGGGCTTTGAAGATGCTCGAAGGAGCAGCAGCCTGCTTGTGAAGCCCAGCGATCTCTCCTGGTAACAGTTCTGTTATGGTAAAGCAACAGGTGTGTGCAGCTCTTTGTCCCTGACAATTGGGTTTTCTGTCCCTAAGCTCATCAAGTCTCTGGGCAGCCCAGAGAGTTATGGGGCACTTAATTCTATCTCTGCTTGATACTCTTAACTCAGAGTTGAATTTCATTTGGGATATTTGCCAAAGTGCACTAAAAAAAGACTTAGAGTGAGTCCACACGGTGTCACTTGAGTTTCTGGAATTGCGTGTGAAGCTCAGGCTGACACACTGGAGGCTTCCTGACAAGGGACGGGAGCAGTCACCCTTGAGGCAGGTGGCGGGCCAGGGCGGCGCTGGTAGACGGCAGCTGGAAACCAGGGACCCTTGAGAACTTTCCAAAGCTGAGGAAACTGACTTAAAAGTGTGGCAGGTATGCCTTAGGTATTTATTTTTTTTAAGTATTTTGTGCTTTGATCTGAATGGTACAGGTATGCCATTTCCCCCACTTCCTTTTAGGAGCAGTGGTACTGTTAAAAAAGAAGACTGACTCAGAGGTTGGTGGTTTCTCTTAATACATTCTACGAAAGATTTTGAACTTCCTTTTAAAAGAAATTCTTCATGAACTCCATGAGAATGCACTATCCAAAATAAAGGCAGGGGGAAATTTAAGTTGTGAAATACTAGAAGTTGTGAAATTTTTGAATGGGCAATTAAAAGTTAACTAGATTGCCAGGAAAGTCATTTATACATATGCAACAATGATGATCTACCTTTTTTAATAAAAAAAAAAGTGTAAAATAAAACACTTCGAGTTTCCTAACCATTCTTTGTGGGCAGCCTGTTTGCTTTCTAAAGCATAAATAAAAGTGTCTGGGTTTTATGGCCTGTGTGAGAGTGGTGCTGGTGGTGGGGACACCCTGCTTCCTACTCCTGAATCTTCCTGCAGTCTTCTGTAGAGAGCCCTGTGGGGCTTGTTAATTGCCAGTGACTCAATGGGGCCACCCTTCACCATGTATTTCCTGTTCTGTATCATGAAGGGTGATACACTAACAGTCTGATGAAGAAAATGTGATTTCCAGTGCTCAGATCCATGTACACAACTGCTTCTGTTTGTAAATTAAACACAGATTGCTCACCAATATATTCTGCTTGCCACCGTATGCACTCTTACAGTCAGCCACTTGGACTTCAAAAACACACCTCACATCTCCTGGAAGCAGAACGAAGCCCTTTGGAAAATAATTTACGTGACTTTCCTCAGTTTTCCCGGCCGCTGTATATCTTAGGCCACTCCAGATGCATGACTTGTAACTCATCACACCACCAGGCTCAGCAGATTGGACAGTTCCCAAAAGAAAGGGCTGCAAGGACAGAAAGGAGACCACCTCGGTAGGGCTAGGGTGGCTGCTGGACCATACATACAGAGACCTGGGCCTCTGGAGACTCAGAAGAGCATGGACTCCTTTCCTGTGTCTCTTAAAATACATGGCCACAACATAGCAGCTTAAAACACCACAGATGGCTGGGGGTGAGGCCCATGGTAACACAACTGCCTAGCATGCCATAATCCCCAGCGTGGAGAAAAAAAGAAAACCTCAAGCAGAAGCTACCATAAGCCAAATCACTCTTTAATTCTGGAGGCCAGAGGTCCAAAATCAGTTCCTCCAGAGCAGGGTTAAGTAGGTGGTGTTGGTTCTTTCATCAGGATTGCAGAAAAGGAACCTGCAAACGCTGTGGAATGCGCAGCTCCTGGCCATCTTTTCAGACTTTGAGGCAGTGGTCACATCCTTCCCTCACTAGGCACACTGTCTCTCCCCACTTAGCGCACAAGGTTCCAAGGCCCACCCAGATGTTCCAAGATGTTGCCCTGCAAAACCCCTTTCCCATTGATATGTTCCTCCACATGTTCCAGGGATGGGGACAAGGAAACAGTCCAGGCCATCCTTCAGATGGTCATCAGGATCTCAAGTTCAACAAGTACTTTTTATGACCTGCCCTAAAGGTACTGTGCCTGACCCTGCCCTTCCTTGTCATTTCATTCCAAGACAATGAAAATGTTTACTAGGTAGCGGAGTCATGCCCAGATGGAAGGGTCTTGCTGAGTAGGAGACCTTGGTCTCCAGCCCTGGGCCAAATCAAACTTAAAGAGTCTATACAGAAATCTAAAGGAGAATGCATACTTGGGCCTGAAAGCCAAACTCAGTCCATGCAGGATAGACTTGTGGCAAGCATCAGTACTGGTGTCACTCAGCCTGCAGATCAGAGCCAGCCCAGGCAGCACTGAGGAACCAAAGTCCTGTTCCTCCTGCCCTGGAAGTCCCCCATTCTGTGAAAGGGACTAACATTCAAGAGCCACTCTAGAAGAGGGGTGACCCTCCAGGGGACATTGGGGAAGTTCTGATGGGGAAGAAGCCAAAGCCCTGTGTTGCCTTTATCCATGGAGATGCCTAGCACAGTTGGGCCCCAAGTGGGAGCACTTCAGTGAGTCCTTGTACTCTTAGTGTATGCCCTCTCCATCCTGGCCAGCCCACTGCTGCCAAGTGGCAGTGCTCGGCCTGCTAAGGACCCTCCCACCCAGCTGCCCATGAACCGTGGTTGCGCCTATAGAAACTGTGGTGCCCACATGTTAGAGGATGCACCAAACAGAGTGGGCTCAGCTCATGCCAGTGTGCATCCCTAGCTCGCAATATCGAGGAGAGAAGCAGAACCCAGACAGAGTCAGGGCCAGACTGAGGAGTCGGGTGGACCTGCAGGGGCTGCAGAAGCATCTCATGCTATGAAGAAAGGCCTCTGGATGTGGGGTGGGGCAGGGGACAGAGATTGGTGCTGAGGACCAGACAATATAAAGCCTGGCAGTGTCTAGATCTTCAGGGCAGGTCCCTGCCAGAACTCCAGGGGCTGCGCAGCAGCAGCAGCTCTGGGTCTGGTCCCAGGGCCCCCCCCCACTGGCTGGTCCTTCTGCAATGCCCTACAACTGTAAACAGCCATATGAGGGAGTCCAGGAGGAGCCCACACAAGGCTGCAACTGTGTTTGTGTGCACCAAACACTTCTAAAGCTGGAGACACCACTGGCCAGGATCTGTGGCCGCGGGTGGCCGCATCTCGGCTTGCGAGAGAATCACCTACAGCCATGGTGCTTGAACCTATGGCGTGTATCCAAAGTGGGCTGTTGTCCTTGAAAGCACTAAAAGGTTCACCATCACTGACTAGAGGGTCATCCTGGAGCCTAGTATTTGCATGTCTAGCAAACTTATATGTGACGCCAGTGGCACTCATGCAAGGGCCACAAAAGTACTCTGTAAAAACAGCTCACTGGCTTACATGTGGGAGACAAAGCCAGACTGAAAAGATGACAGTGACTGATATCCATTACCATGAGCAGGGACAGGCAGAGATGCACAGGCACATGGCAGAAATGGTGAACTTGACGCCAGACCACTGACTAAAGTATCACAAAATAAGGTCACATGCATCTGTAGTTTATTATGTATATGACAGCAGTATGTCTAAAAAAACTGTGTATGCCCTCATTTTAAAATACTGTATAACTAACCATAGAGCTGCAGGGTTGCCACCAACATGTGATTTGTAAAAAAGAAAGAAAAAAAAGTAAGAAAAGAAACAGTTGCAGCAAAGTGAAATAAAACAAAGTGTACCTCTTCCTGTGACCTGAACAACCGCAAAGACCACTTCACTGCTTCTTTTCTAGGTTGTTGGCTGTCTGACATTTTTAATGGAAAGACTACAGAAATGCCATGCGACCCCTCTATGCATTGTCCCCCAGGGCTGCCCAGCCCTTCCTAACTGCGCTCTAGGGAGGTCGGCATCAGTGGCAGGGTAGCAGGAGGCCTACTTGTTTTTCCATGAGACCCCCGAAACATCCAGGTCTTGCTCTTGCCTTTCACCCTGATCTGAGCAACCATTGCTGACTCTTGACTACAATAGTTGTTCTTCTGATTTCCCACTGCTGTCTACCCTCATGAACTGGACTCACATTGTAACAAAACCCCAAGACTCATTCAGATAGAAATACAAATGTGTGCTGTCTGCCAATTTGCAGTTCACCTAGCACTTCTGCTTACACTGCTCCCTGTGATTTACTCCCATGAGCAGCGGGGCAGAAAGGCTTCCATGTTCCTGGACCCCTTAGCTGGCTTTTTTCATCCAGTCTACAAAAAGAATTCCACCTGTTCACCTGGCTGCTGCTGCACCCTGTCTCCAGAGGGTCTGCTCCCAACAAACCAGCAAGTCAGCTCCTGACTCCCTCCCCATAAAACCCACCCAGGCCCTGGTCTGGGGCCCTGTGTGCTGGCTACAGCTCCCAGGTCAGGACCATGCTCCCCCTGCACAGTGCCCTCAGCCCCCTCCTCTGTAGGGTCTGTTCCGTTTCATCCTTTCAGGAGGCTCCCCCAACCACTCCCCACCTTGTATACCTTTACAGGTCTGTTTCCACAGCATTTGTCGCCATCCAGCATATCACAGTCCTGGTTTATTTTGAGGAGTGTCTTTGTTTCCCCAGTAAAGCATAAGTTCATGGGGCAGGAACTTCAAGCTGTTTACTCAGTGCCCTTTCCCAGCTCTCCACAATCAGCACGTGGTGGCACACAGTAATCACTCAGTCTGCACTCAGTCAGTGAAGCAAAGATCACTGACTTTTTTATTTATAAAGTTTGTTTCATGTCATTTGATTGGAAACACTAAAGGTCATCATGTCTAGTCCTAGGCTTGACCAACACAGTTTAAATATCTATTTAGAAATAAAGAGTTTGTCTAAATAAGATTTCTGAGATCATTTAGTTCCCCCCGCTTAAGTGCTACTTCTTAACAAGAAATATCTCCAGATATACTGAGTGGTTTCCTTGAAGTAAAATCACACAGATTAAAAAAACAGCAATAAAAAGGAATAGCCCAAGAATCATGAGGTAACAGATAAGTATCAATCTTTTGATAAGAATACGCTTCATCTTATGTCCTAGAATTACTAGAAAGTTCTTCCTGCTTGTGTGCATTTGAGCATGTGCCATAATTGAATGTAGAATGTGGATATTGTGTAAACACATCTGAGAATACCCTGATTGCAATGGGAAACTTCTGGAGCAGAGTTGTACTTTCATGGTGGAGTGTTCACCTGCCTTCTAGGAGGCCCAAAAGGCAGTGTGCATCTCCTGTTTGAAGAAAACTGAGGGGTCACATGTCATGAGAACCAGAGGTAGAGCATTTTACTGCACATATCGTGAGAGCTTCCTAGGGCTGTGGGTGGTGGTGGCGGTGGTGGAATAGATCTACTGAGAATGAATGGGAAGGACAGCGTCACACAGTATCTCTCTCTCAACACAAGGGTGTACGAATAAATTTAAATGTCTCAGCTCTCAACCACCTCCAGCAAGTTCTTCAAATTCTTTGCTCCAGTCTGAAAAGCATTTCACAGGCTAAAAGTTACAGTGACTTCAAGACCTGCCAGATAGCTCAGCAAATTAAAGTGCCTGCTTAAGCAGATACAGGGGCCGGGGATTGGATCCCCATTGTACCATGCTGGCCCCACCCCCAGGGCACCCTGAGACAGTGATTGAGACGGGGCATGGTGATGTGCACCTGTAATCCCAGCACTTGGGAGGCTGAAAATAGGATCACTACGAGTCTGATTTGTATAGTGAGACACTGTAGACACTGTACTACAATACAAAAAAAAAAGTTATGTGACTCCAGAGAGAGGGGTTAGCACATAGGAAAAAATAATTCTAATATTTCACATGAGGTTAATGTATAGAATATACAAATAACAATAACATATATGTTACAGTGGGTCCCCATCTGTGTCTCTGTGTTCTTGGGTAAGATGAATAAGGAATTGGACATGGCTGGAGTCTAGACACTAGCATGCCAGGATAGGTGGGCTCATGCCAACAGAAAGGAAAATGGAAGGAGTGCTGAGGGCACTGGGTCAGGATGCCTATCAGTGGGTCTTCCAGTGTGTGATTGACAATAGGAATGACAGAGTACTGAGTCATGTCAGGTGTATCTGTGCATGCCCTTTCCCACAATCTATTCTGTTATAATTGGTTGGGTGTATGAGATGCAATCCATCCTCATGAACCTGCAGTGAGTTCTGGTGAAAAAAGTTACCATCAGTCATGTAGAAGGGTTTGTCACATGTGTCCTAGCTTGGAATTCTGGAGTTTTCTAAAGCTGGCTCAGGTGCCTGTGTTTTTGTCCTTTCTGATGCTGGGAATAAGGCTTGGGACAAAAATGTGTCGGTGGAGAGGTTGGCCCTGGAATGTTGTTTACTCAGGTTGAGGTGAGTGAACAGAATAACCCTTATCCTCAACTGTACTATCTATATTATACACACACTGTCTGCCTACACCTCTCTTAACTTTTACAGAAAATTCCCACAACTTAACCATAAAACAAAAGCAATGTCTCTCTCCCTCTCCATCTCCCTCTCTCTCTGTCACTGTCTGAGCAAGAGACTATAATAGATACTTCTCTAATCACATGAAAACATGCTTAGTGTCACTGTGGTGAATTAACTAATGGTCAACTTGGAAGTCCTGTTGAACTGAGCCAGTGTGGTATTTAGCATAGAAGACTCACATAGGGATTGTTGTCAAAATGACATAAAAGGAGAATGGGAGAGTAAAATTGCATGAAGCTCATTTTCCTGAAGAAGCTGCTTTCAGTGGTTTTTCTTCAAAGGAGTTTTGGCTGCTGTCTTCCTTTGGAGGAGCTTCAGTTTTCATCTTCATATTGGACACTGTCTCCTGGCTCCAGCAGACCCTTCAGCCTACTGGAGGAGATTTTTCACCTCACCAGCACAGGCTTTCTAGCTTCTAGTACTGGTGCTTGCACCTTTATTATACAGATTCTTGAGATGGACTTGCATGACCAAACAGATCATGTCCTGATGGTTGCCAGGTCTGGGGGAGATAGCTCAGCAGCATAAACACTTGCCTGGAAAGTGCAAGACCATGAGTTCAATCTCCAGTACCTCACAAAAAGAAAAAAAATAAAATAAAAAACCCAGATGTTTGCACTTTTCTATATCCAATTCTAGTAAGCATTGATAAACACAATCACTATCAGGGAAGATGCAAATCAAAATCACAAGAAGATACTACCACATGCCTATTACAATTGTATGGCATAATTAGAGCTGTATTTACTGGACTAAGAGAAGGAGCCCAGCTTCAAAACACAAAGGTGCAAAAAAGAAATAAGATAAGGCCTATGTGTATATGAACAACCCACAATGAATGCATTCTTGATGTGTCATAAATACATACTAATAACGGAAGATAATAAACTATAACTAAACTTTATATAACCGTTAATGGTAGAGTAATGTCATTTTGATATAGGGGCATGAAAGTCCCAACCTGAAAGGTACCTGGGAGAAGTTTGTGTTCTTTAAAATCAAAGAATGAATTTTAGGAACAAACAGAGGTTAAGAGCAGAATATTTATTGGGGTAAAGAAAGCTTCTGTCTGAGAGGGTAGCAGGGGGAACCGAGAGGGCTACCTTAGCAATCTGCCACTTCTAGGGACTTTTATAAGTAAAAACATGTGGTGAGGTGGGTCTGTATTGGAGAACATGGGAACTCACTTAGGTGGAAATAAGGTGGGACCAATGAGATTAGAAGCACAATTGCTCAGGTAAAAATGATTAAATCCAGAAACAAATGGGGAAGTAAGTCATGTACCAAGCAGGCATGAATATAGAACAGGACTTTATCTGGTATCCAGCCAGCAGTAGTTGGATTAGTGACTCTTCCTGGCTTCCTCAAGGGGACGATCAATCCCAGATGTCTATCGTTAGGGAGGTAAGCATTTGTTGATCTTTGGTCTTTACATCTGGCCCACATCAGAAGCATCCATGTCCCTCCCAGTTGCAAGATATCTTCTGTGCTGTCTCTTTGAAGGCCTGGCCCTGTTGACTGCCTATAGTATTTCTGTCTAATTCAGCTGCCTACAATATTCCTCCCTCTGAAGAAGAAACCTGAACTGCCATGAGCAAACAATGGGCAATGATCGCTCTGGCTTCTTTAGGCTGAAATGGGTCATAGCTGTGAACTAGTAGTTAGAAATACTCTCCAGAGTTTCTATCTAAAGGCCCTCAATAGATGGCAGGCATTTGCCAAAGAATTAAACATGCCTGGGCCAAATATCAACAGGATAATTATGAATATAGTCAAAGAATTTCACCAAAAGGAACCAGTACTGGCTTCCCATAAAGATGATAAAGATAGGGTACAGTGGACCTCAATACCTCACATACCATTGATTTGATGTCTTAATAACCATTGATTTGATGTCTAATATCTTGGACAGCTATAGAGACGTTAGTAGAAGGATCTGAGAGATAATCCTGGGCTTGTGGACCAGCAAGGGCGTATTTTTGTGGCAGTGGCATTTTTAATATATGTGCCTCAAATAGCCTGCCTGCATTTATTTATTTATTTATTTATTTATTTATTTATTTATTTATTTATTGTGCAGGGTCTCACTACACAGCTTTGACTCATAGTGATCCCCCGGTTTCCTGTTTCCCAAGTGCTGGGGTTACAGGTGCACATCATGACGCCCAGACTCCATTGCCAGCTCAGTGCACTCAAGAGCAGGCCAGCGTGGCAGGTGGGGCCAGGAATCAAACCCTGGCCCCTGTACTTGCCTCAGCAAGTGTTTAGTCCACTGAGCTATACCACTGGCCCTCAAATAGCCCTTAAGCATTTGAGTCCCAGGGGGTATTGAAAAAATACTGTGGAAGAATCCCAAACAGCGCAACTGTGCTTTCTCTAAATGAGTACGAAAAGACCCAAACAGCGTGATAGCGCTTGTATTATTTTATGTCAAGAAATACCAAGCAGCGCGATAGCGCTTTGTTTCTTTTACATCGATGAATCCCAGTCGGAGCAATAGCTCTTCTTGCGTGTGTTAGGTAATGTGATTCTCATCTTTTTCTCATTGCTCCATCACATTTATTGCAGTTTGCAAAGTGATTGGACGTATTCTTCCGTGTTTTTCACTGTTAATAATTGTGTATTTCAAAATGATTAGATGAAGCAACGCAAAAGGTAAGGATCAAATTAATCTAGATTTACTGTTTAACTTTTCTAAATTTGGTGAATCCCAAAAAAGGTACAATGAATCGAAAAAGAAATTCTATGAGCATAATCACAAATCCATGTGATCATATTATTGACAATGATGACGACTATATTGTTCCTGTGAAACGCAAGACAACGCGTTTTGAGTTCCTCAGAGAATAGTGATAGTGATTGATCGCATCAATGTCCACTGAACAGTCCACGTGTTGCTGAAGAGGTTCCTAATCAACGTGATTCTCTCGAGCATAGCGAAGAATCTAGTTCACGATGTAACTTCTCCAGCCAGAGTAAACCCATTGAATACTTTGAACTATTCTTTGATCCGACACTATGCTCACTCATAGTTGAAGAAACTAATAAATATGCGGAGTATTCAACACATTTACCTAGTGAATTAGAGTCATTTGAAACAGAGATTTGGTCTCCAGTTACCGTTTTAGAGATGAAGGCATTTACAGAGGTGCTGTTGGAAGTGAGAATTACTAGAAAACCCACTATACATTCATATTGGTCCGAAAATTCACGTAACATACCGTGGTTTCAAAGAATGTTCTCTCGAAATAGATCTCAACAAATTTTGAAATACTTTCACTTAATTGATAACCGTTTATGTTTTCCACCTGGCCATGAGAAATATGATCCCTGTGCAAAATTTCAGCCGCTTGTTGAGCACGCCAATAAAGTATTCAAACTACATTATACACCACACAAAGAATTATCCACTGATGAGTCATTAGTTGAGACGCTGTGCCATTCCAACATAACGCAATACTTGCCGAATAAAAAGCATCATCGTTGAGGAATAAAATTTTGGATGCTGTGTGATTCTGTTTCAAAATATTGTTTGGCATTTTCTGGCTATAAAGGTGCAAAAGAAACAACTAGTAGTGATAGAAAAAAGTTTGGTCTTGGATATGATGTTGTGGTAAATTTACTGAAAGATAGTAATTGTTTGAATAAGGGGCACCACCTTTTTATCGACAATTTTTTTACTAGCATAGAATTAGCTAAATATTTATATTCTATGGATACCTATTTAACTGGGACCATTAGAAGGAATAAGAAATGTATTCCCAATAACTTGAAACAAACTAATCTAAACGAGGTTAAATATTTCCGAAACAATGAAGTATTGTTCTGTGCGTATCGCAAAAAAAAAAAGTGTAAAAAATCCTGTATTATTAATTTCAACGAAAACAGAAGAGCAAGATGTGACTATAACAAAAAATCAACATGGCAGAGAAATACGTTCGACAAAACCCGCTATGATTCAGTCTTACAATGCCTTCATGGGTGGTGTCGATGAATCAGATAAAATGCTGTATACCTATCTCGATGAACGAAGATCAGTTAAATATTGGAAAAAGGTAGCCTTTAACATAATCCACCGCATGGTTTTAAATGCATACATAATCTACAAGGAAACAGTTAAGAGTAAAGCAATATCTCGGTTAGATTTTATGTCCAGTATTATTTTTGAAATTGAGCGTCAGTGGATGAATGAAAAGCAAGCACATAGTTATGTAAAGGAAAAAAACATTTGGCTTAGTAAAGTTACCACAATGCAACTTGCAACAATGCGTAGTCTGCAGCACCAAAAA
>PVKN010030141.1:0-12808 GCA_004027915.1 Capromys pilorides
ACATCAGTTCTCTTCTTACTGGTAGAAATACAAATTAGTACCTGTAAAGCTAATTATACCAGACAGCCAGTTGCAGACACCACAAAACCAGTTCAGAAAACTCCGCCTTCAGGCTGGCTGTACACGCCTATAATGCCAGCTACAAAGGACACTGAGATGAGCACAGCAAATTCAAAGCCGGACAGAGGCAACTTAGCAAGATTTCTATTTAAAAAAGAAAAACCAACTTTAACATGCTGTTCCTCTAGAAGAATTCTCAGCACCAAAGTAGTTGGTTCTCCAAAGAAACACAACAAGTAAGATGATGATGATGATGATGATGATGATGATGATGATGATGATGATGATGAAGGAGAGAGAGAGAGACAGAGACAGAGGCAGAGAGAGAGAGAGAGAGAGAGAGAGAGAGAGAGAGAGAGAGAGATCTTATACTTGTCTGACTTAGTATGGAAATTGACTTATTTGACTATAAAATTTAAGAAATCTAGAAGGTAGGGAACCAGAAAAAAAATAATAATAATGCAATTCAGTCCTGACCAGAAGGACTGAGAGCCAAGGATCATGATGTCTGAGGGCAAGAAAGGATAGATACCTCTGCCTGAGAGAGAATTTATCCTTTCTTCTGCCTCTTTTCCCTACTCATTCCACAACGGGTTAGATAATGCCACTTTCCCATCACCAGGACTCACCACTCAGCATCCTCAATGGGAAGGAACACAAGTTTAATTTAGTTCACAGTGCCTAGGGAGGCACCGCATGGGAGGCTCACTCCAAGGCAGGAGCATCATGGCAGAAGGCTGTGAGAGAACACAGCTCATTGACACATGGCTTCCAGGAAGACACTGACAGATGGGAATGGCAAAGGACCAGATCCCAATCTAGACCACGTTTCTGTGACTCACTCAGATACATCCAGAAGTGTGCTCCACTAATCAGTTCCTGGGAGGCTCCCAAGACAATCAAATTGAGCCAGCAAGTGCAGCAATGAGGACTTGCAGATTTCATCCTTGCCCTTCAGTGCTTTACTGAGTCTGTTGATTCAAATATGACTCTATTCTAGAAATTTCTGTTTAGACACACCCATAAGTGTTTCACCAATCATTGAGGCATCCCTTAACCCAGACAAGCAGATACTCTAACTTTATCATGAGGGACAAGGAAAGATACTGGCTTGAATTTTTAGGGTCCAGGGAGCATTTTTGCCACTGACTAAGGCCCTTGCTTCAGTGATAATGAAAGTTGAAACTAAAGCATGGATTTGTAGAAAAAGCTTTATTGGAAAATAAGAGAGAAGATAGGGAAAGACTCATTTGGGTACAGAGGTTTAGCCTACCCCACCCAAAAAAGCAAAGGCCAATTTTTAAAGACTAGCTGAGGTGGGCCAAGATCTAGTCAATTATTACCTCCGCTTTGGTTTCATAGTTCAAGTGGAATCTTCTTGAATACTCATGTGAGGAGCCCTTTTGAGATGGAGATTAGGGTATGGCAAACTGGCTGGGGAAATAGTTGAGTTCTGTCCACTGTAAAATTCCAGGACACACACACATACACACACACACACACACACACAGAGCAGTTTCCAAAGCCTCGCACACAGACTTCTCATGAGAACTCAAGCAGTTTGGGATAGGACAGCCTATACCTAACCTTGACCTGAGGAGAGGGTGATACATAAAGGACAGTTGCCACTGACCTCGCTGTTACTGTACACTTACACAGTAGCCCATTCCTGTGCTATAGAGCGCGCTACTTTTCCTCCTTTCTCAAACTGACTCTCTTACCTTTAATAAATGTAAAACCTAGTTATCATTTGCACTCATCTTGACAAATTCCTCGCTCAAGACAGAGAGAACCTAGAATCTACCTCTAGACAGACTTCAGCACCCCAAAACTTGATAACATTTTGACTTAAGAGGCAATTTCAGTCATGGAAGACTCTGCTAAACTGAAGATGACCAGTTTAAATGATTGACATGTCTATATGCCCAGTGGAGAAGGATTGGATCCAGAGTTCCACAAAATGAAGGTCAAGCTTTGTTCTGCTCTTAGTTACCTACTGGTCACTCATAGACCCAAAAAAGGGTAATGGTTTTTAGAAAAAAAAAAAAACATGTGTTAAGTGCCTAACTACTACAGGAAGCAACCTAAGTCACGCTTTGGGTGAGTAGCACATTAAGGCCTTTGTTTGGAGTCTCTTTATTCCTCATTCCAAGGGCACCTCTGACTATGCCATGACTTGGCTCCTACTTGCAAGTAAATGTTTATTAACCATCTATATGGGGTTTTGTTTGTTTGTTTGTTTGTTTGTTTTTGCAGGACTGGGATTTGAACTCATGCCTTGCACTTTCCAGGCAGGCATTTGTGCCACAGAGCTGTCTCCCCAGCCCCTTAACCATCTATATGTGTGATAGAATTTATATGAGATTTATTTTGCTATAATTTCATAACAATATTATAGAGTGGTTAATCTTTTCTACCTTAGTTTGGTGGCTGAAATACCAGCAAAGCACCAGCATGGGTCTTACATGATCAACTTGTTTTAGGTACGTTTGGAAAGACCTCTACATTTCCTTGCATTATAGCAGTTCTAGAAAGCCTCTCGGAATGCTGTGGCCACAATCACTACCCCAACCCCAGCCATGGAGCAGGCCTCTTTCTGACCAAGTCAACAATAGTCCAGCTTGGGTCTCATATCTGACCAGGCCCACTGCTCTGTGCATGATTAAGTTACTCCCAAATACTACCCAAGCAAGGAAGAGAGGACGCAAACACAGTAGATGTCCGCCTCACATCCATCCCCAGGAAGGGTTGGACTGGGTCCCCTCCTGCTGTCATTTTCCTTTGCATGCCAAGTCACATACTGAAAAAATAAAAAAGCTTGTGGTTATAATGTGGTGGAATTCGAGGGCCTGGGAGTGACTGCTAGAAGATATGCAGTTCCTTTTGGAGGGAGTGATGGATATGTTCTGAAATTAGGGTGATGGTTTTGTAACACTAAGTAAATACACTGAAAATCACTAAATTCCATATTTTAAATGATACCTTTTATAGTTTATGAATTAAAAAATATAATGAAGCTCTTTTTTCAAGGTAGCAAATGAAACCTGACAGAATCATTTTCCTCTGGGAGCAGTTTGGGGGCATGACATTGGTCCCTTCTCCTTTGGGGACCAAGATGGTCCCAGGAGGCTTCAGCCACAAATAAAACAATATCTTACTCAGTGGTATGCCACAAGTGGCCTTGCTTCACCTGGGCTTTGTCCCCTCAAACCATAAGCTGGTGTTCTGTTACTTCCCATTCCACCAGAAATTCAGAAGCACTGGAGGAATTAAAGTTTAAACCTTTCCTTCTGCAGAACATCTGTGTGAGTCCCATCCTGCTAAGAAGCACCATCAGTCACAAGAAAGAAAGTAGGATCCACTTCTCTTATTGATTTAACAATAGCCAGCCCTCTGTATCAGTGGGTTCTACCAATAACAGGTAGAAATCTTGGGGAGAAATGCATCCTTGTCGATATTTCTTAAACCATACAGTATAACTACTACCTACACAGCATTTCATTGTACTGGGCAATATGAAGTAATCTAGAGATGTTTTGAGGTGGAAGAAGGATGTGTATTGTTTCTATGGAAATACCATGATAGGAAATTAAGCATTTTTGTATCTGGTAGGGTTCTGGAACCAAGGCCCCACAGATGTTGGGGTGACTATCTAGAACTATGCATTTGGCTCCCTGTCCCTTCAAGGAATGTCTTCTAGAATTCCTATCTCATGGTCAGTGACTTGAAACGCACTGGCTCTTCATTTGTTTAGATTCTGAGAGTTCTGCCATCACAAATAAATCTCACTAACCTTGACAATTCTTTTCTTTACTTTATCCCAAGTAAAGATATTTGATTTGCTGCTGATCTTGCCCCTTTTGGCTGTGTGATCACAGGCAAGTTCCCAGGCCATCTGAGATTCAGTTTCTATTCCTCAATGAGTAGCATAGTAGCTTTTCCAAAAAACTTCAAAAAACTCAGAGGAAAATCAAAGTAAATGCTTATCATCCTACTTGGTACATAGGTGGTGCTTAATTACTGTGTACCCTTCTTTACCAAATATATTATAAACCTTTAACAAAGACAATGACATATCTTTCAGTCACGATGTTGGCTTAGTCCTATATCCATCACAGACTTTGAGTATTTGCAAAATTCATGAATGAATCAATGCCCTGCTAGGCTCACATCTCTGCGCCATATAAATCCAGAGTAGACAGCCTGTGACAACAGGATGATCATAAATAAGAATTCCAGAGCCTGTAACTCCACAAGGAGAAATTTTACCAAATTCCCCCACAAAACATACCTCTCTTCCTGGCTCTACACTGTCTTGTTCTTTAAAGATCTAAATGTTCCCAATCTTTGCTTAATGACACTGATGACAAGATGTTTCTTAATGTAGGCAGATGGATGATCATAACACAGAGAGCTTAAGTAAAAGGAACAATCAGCCTAGAGGCTGAACACCCAGCCCTCGAGTAAGAACTGCATCCTTATGAAGCAAATTGCTGAAGAACTTGGGCTTTGGAGCCAGATGCCCTGCTGGGCTTGAATCAGGCTCAACTGAACATGGCCACGACCAGGTCCTTAAGTCCCTCATGCCTCAGTTTCCAGCCTGAGAACTTACTCAGAATGTTGTTATGAGGATTGGAGTTAAATAAGAAGTGCTCAGAGCGATGTTTAGATACTCAGGATTATTTAATAAATTCTGGCTATTGTATTTATAGCTGGCATTATTATTAATTCTTCCTGTGAGGAGCCTTTTGGTCCTGTGCAGCCTTTCTCTTTCAATCCTTGAACCTGATGAGTAAAATGGGAGGAGGGGAAAGTTAATAAAGAGATTCAAGCAATACAGAGAAATTACTAAAGAAACTTTATTCACAGAACAAGTGTGAAAATTTCTTTTATTGGTACTAAAAGGGAATTTTAAGGCTATCAGACTGGTTCTTTATTCCTCAAAGGGAAGTGGTTACTGTATTACAGACAGACTTGGAGGTACACTTTTCCTCTTCAGGGAGATCCATGAAATCTATTATGTTCCCGTAGCTGGGCAGTTTTCAATGAGAAATTGCTGCATTTGTAAAGATCATAGTGACCACGCTGGAAGATTTTACCCATATTTACACCATGATAACAAAATTGCATATGACTAAAAGGTGTAGACAGCCCAATTGCCAGCCACGAAACCTAGAAACAAACATCATGATACCATGACAATGCCTCATATGTAATGGGACACTGACCTAAGCCTTTTAGTTCCTAGGTGGCCTTACAGGTGATTCTCCACACCTTATGTGTTTAGTAGAACATCCCTTTCCTCAAAATCTTACATTGAACCCAAATACATAAACAAAAGCAAAAATATTGCTGAGCTACACTGGCTTGAAAAAAAATAGAGATACCAATTCTCTCCAGCCAGCAGTGATCCTGAGTACTGCAAAGAACTTTCTAGACTACATGAGGTCATATGAGGTTCACAAGCACCCTCAGCCTATAAGCTCCGATTTTAACTTAGACACCAGGGTAAGTCTGGTGCTACAGCAGAAGCGCCTGTGCAGTCACCCTCAAGAGACTGATCCCTCTCTAATGGAGATTTTTTTACATTCACTAGACCATACCAACTTCCAAACCACATGAAATTAAATATGATCACATTTCTCCTAATCAATAAATGGGGGCTCAGAAAGAATAACAGATCAGCTCTAGGCAAATTGAAGAAACTACGTTTTCTCTGTACATTTCAGTTGCAAATTAAGTAAATTTGCAACCTTATGTGCTTTCTAATGTCTTTCTAATTCTAGTAATTCTTTGATGGGAAGGAAAGGCTACACAATAGTGTTTAAAGTCATTCAAGAGACAATAGCCCAGAAATATAATACACATCAAAAAAAAATCTTCTACAGGAAGAAAGAACACAGAAACCTATTTTTTTCTAATACATTGCAACGTCAAAACAACAGATATTGGGTTGGAGAAATGAGTAATCAGCTAATTTCAGTTCTACTGGCTTCAGGATTGCTGGAGAGAAATAACCCTGGGTGCAGCTCATTTTGAGACTTCTCTTCAAAAACTTTGTTCTGGCCAAAAGCTATGTATTAGGCTAAATCTCTGTTGGCTTCTCTAAATTTGTGTCCAGACAAATTGCAAACATCACACTATCCAGTGGTCACTGTGAGTCTGCTCTGAGCAGGCTGATTGATTTTTATAATGTTTCAGGCAATTTCAAATTGTCAGTAAGAACTAATTCTGTCTCGTTACTGCCTTCACTCTTGGCAGCTCTGTGACCGCTTATTGGTTTTTGTCTTCATGTTCATTTTCTTCAGCTAATTTGAAAGCTTTTTTCCCATCTCCTGCCCCATTCAGAGGTCTAAAGCTGTAATCACAGGAGGCCCCCAGCACAATTACAGGTGCCAATATCAGCTGTGCTCCTGGGTTCCAAAGCTGCACCCTAAAGCCCCCTACCCCACGCAATCTCTTGCCAAACCAAAACCCATTAGAATCTGTGATGCTGTCTTAATCAATCCAACAACTCTCTAACTGAAATCCTCTCTTGAGTTGATATTAAACCAACTTGTCAATTGGTAATGGCCAGGTCCATGCAGCTTGGGAAGAGGAGCCCACTGGTGCTGACTCTACTTCTCCATGTGCAGCTCCATTCTATCTGAAGTATGAATTATTATGAGCCACTTTCCTTTGAAGCCCTAAGACAAGTGAGGCCTCACGGTCATGTAGATCTCCACAAGCACATGACACAGTGGCAGAATTAAGTACTTTCCTGGTGGGGCTTATACACTCAAAAAGAAATCCTTATCATTAAGCAGATACAGAGGAAGTGACTCTAATGCATACCATGCTACTTCTCAGGCAGCAGATACTGCTCTAAGACCTGAGTTCAATAGAAACGGTGCCATATATTGAATCAAATACTGCATTCCTTTTCCCTAGTTGCTGAAACCTGTGCCATAGGAGTCAAGATCCATAGCTCCTCTGACTAATGAAGGTCATATAGATGATAACAGGCCATGCACAGTTACCGGCACCCAAGCATTTTTCTTCAGCCTGAACCATGAAGATGAGTAACATGTGCTTATTTCCTTTAGGAACTCAAAAATCAACTAAGGTCCTAAAAACTGTGACAGTGCCATAAAAGAGGTTTAGACTCTAGGAGCTCATGGAGCCCACAGAGGATGGAATCATTGATTATGCAGGAGGTGAGTGTCAGGGACAGTCCCAAAGAGGGGACAGAAAGAAAGCTGTGCCTGGATGGGGAAAGCCTGCGTGGCAGCCAGAGGCTGGAACAGATCAGAAAGTGTGTGAGCCAGCTTTCCCATCCTGGGACAGTGCTCACCGTCTACAGGTGTGAAGGAGAGGAGCAACTTAGCTCATGGTTTCTGGGGATTTAGTCTATGGTCAGGTAGCTCAAAGGCAACAGAAGCACATAGCAGAGGGGAGCTAGGGACCAAAACTGCTTAGTTCATGGCAGTTAGGCAGCAGAGCATGAAAAGAGCACCCACAAGCAAAGCACCAGGAACCAGATGTAGACGCCAAGGCCACACTGCCTTGATTCCCCCAGGCCCCAACCCCTAGATGGGTCCCCAGCAGACCCAGCTAACACCCCACACTAAGCAGCACAGAGAGTGAAGCTGCCCCACACTTGGAGAAAGTCAGGCCACAGCCTAAAGTAGGAAGAGTCTGAAGTGCTCAAAGAGTACCCAACTCAATTAATTGCTAAACAGATGCACCATCTTTCTACTTAAACATCCACAGGGTAATCAGAGTCTCCCAGCCCCCCTTTCCTGAAAAAGTATGCATCCAAACCATCATGCTCCCCCCAATTCCACACTCCCCTACGGTGTTGTCTCAAGGCCTCTTATTGGCAGTGGTCACCGAAGCACTGAATGACCAGCCCAACAACCTGCCAAGCATGGCTCTTAGGACCTTCTAGTCTCCCAGCTTCTCTTCCAACACACCCATCCTGTCCCACCCCAAGTCCTTGCACATGCTGTTCTCACTCTCTCCTCAAAACACTATTTCCCAGATACCTTCACTTCCCATCGGCCTCCACCTAAATGTCACCATCTCAGCAAGGCCTAGCTGAACCCTGTTAAACAGCATGCCTCCTCTCACTTTGCTGACTTTTTTTCCAAAGCCCTTATTTTCACATATACATGTCTTTCTTGTATCTCTTTACTTCATGGCCGTTGAGGAATGTGAGCTCCTTAAGATCAATGGTCTGTTTTTTTATATAGCCATATCCCCAGCAACGGGACCAAGTGTGACTCTTGGTGTGCTCAGCACCACAGTGGGACCTGATGTGCAGCAGAAGGTCAGGCCACAGCCTGACAGGGAATAATGCGATGCAGTGATGCGAAAGTAAGGAGGCCTCAACAGTTCAGGTAACCTAGAACTGAACACAGGCGGTGACTGACAGAACTGTAGACACAGAGCTTATTCCTCACTGACAGGGGCATGTGGCAGGAGGTGTTCTCAACCCTGCTTGGTCATGGAACCTTTTCAAATACAAGTACCTGACAGGTTTTTCAACAGAACCTACTTTGGGAAACCCAAGATGAGATGTTCTTTAACATTTTTCTCCCTAGCACTAAAGCTTGATGAACCTAAGTCAAATCAGAGTGATTGAAGATGTGTAGAACACACCATATGCTGGTTATATGACAATCATGATGGAGGAAATCTATACACAATGTGATGTCCAACCTCAAAGACAAAGACTTTGCCAGTTCCATCACTTACAGTCTTTCTAGTTTCCAGCAACAGCAAACCAGAATAATGGGAAGGAGATATCCAGTTGTCTCACATAACAGGAAATCTGGGAGCAAGCAGCCCCATTATGATGACAGCACACCAAGATCAAAGATGCACCTGGCCCCTCTCCAATCTCTCTTTTTTTCCATTAATTTAAGGTTATACATTGGGTGATCCTTCTCCAGACATTGCATCATCCCAAGAGTGTTCCACTTTGGAGGGAAGTGTTAGGCACCAAAACCTTTCACTCATAAGGCTCCAACTCATTATCTAGGAAGTAAAATCTTTCCTAAAACCGCTAACAGACTCATCAGTCAATGTCATGTGGCCACATAGACTGGAAAAATGAACAACAGCTGGGACAACTGCACCTAGCCCTGCTCATCCATTCTCTGGAGCTGAGGAAAGAGCTCCATACCCTAGAAGCAAATGATCTTCATTCCTACCTGAGCAAAACAGGAATTTGTCAGCAGAAAAAAAGTAGGGACAATAGCAGCTATGGCTATCAGAGATTGTTTAATGGATTTAATTGCCACCCTTAGGTTTTTGCCTGTTGGGGCTTGGTTTGTTTGTTTGCTTATTTTGTTTTGGTTTTGGCACTGGGGATCAAACTCAAGACTTTGCACTTGCCAGGCAGACACTTATTCTGCTGAGTACCTCCCCATCCTGGGGTTTGGTTTTTTAAGACAGCACCTTCTTTATTCAAGATACCTCTACCTGAACATCCTGAGTGCTGGGATTGCAGGCATGAGCTACCACATTGTCCTCACCCCAAAAGCTCTTCATGACATAGGGTAGTGGGGTATGTGTCCTGCAGCTGGCCATTTGTATTGAATGCTCTGCTGTGTGTGTGTGTGTGTGTTGTGTGTGTGTGTGTGTGTGTGTGTTAGTGTATGAGCCATTTTTTCTAAACTAAAACTTCAGTATTCAGGTCTAATTGCAGTGTTAGGACAGAGCCTTGCCATAAATAAGTGGGTTCCAGCATGCGGTTTGGGGCACTCCATCTCTAAAAGGCTCACCATCACTGGTCTAAGGGATGCGTACCACATGCTAAGCCTGACTGACTGGGCAGTGTCTGCAATACTGTGCTTGTAGCATCCAATAAAACAAGTGTTCTGCTTGACAGCAGTGACCGCAGGGCACACAGCGCAGAGGAGGAGCAAATGGCATGAATGTCCTGTGCTATGAATCTTTTTTCCTCACTGGGTAGTCCCCAGACTGTAACCAGGGAGCATCCGTGGGTCCAATGGCAGCTACAATTTTCTTCCCCTACAACACAAGTCCCCAGACTACTGCCTTCCTGTGCTGGCTCTGTGTCTGCTCATATTGAGGCAGAAGGGATGAAGCCCTGAGGAGGTAAGGGCAGGTGGGACCCCACTTCCTCCTGACAGCTGAATGAAGCACAAGTCAAAGAAACCTGACGCTGTCCTCCCCAAGTTCTGAAGATGACAAACTGCTCTACGGACACACCCTCAAACAAGAACCTGAGATAAATCGATTTGGAAACTGTACCTGAAAAATTATCTCCCCCTGAGAGCACCAGTATTTCTGCACCATTTTTAGTATCTATTTTTACAAACCATTTTTCAAAGGCACTACTAGCAATAAGTCTGGAGCGCTCCATTTCCAGACCTGAGCACTTTTATGCAAACTTTTCATCTTTCTGAGCTGTAAGAGTCCAATAAAAACATTTCACTTATTAAAAGGTCTGCACTACAAAGGCTGACTCTGCTTGAACCCAAGTTCTGTGACTGCAGGGACTTCTTCCGCTTTGTCCTTCACTATCCCCAGCACCTCCTTGCCAAATCATGCAGTGAATGTAGCTGAGGTAATGCCACAGGATGACTGTCCCTCTTGTGCTACATAAGACATCCTGCATTCGGGGAACCTGAGGATTAAAGGCAGCAGTCAGGATCAGCGGTGTTCCCTAGGTAAAAAGCAAGGGTGTGCAGTTGAGTTAAAGCCACTGCTGTATTCTTACATGGGAAACTCTCAAGATAGGGGTCCAGTGTGGTCCTGCAGGAACAGCTCTCCTGGTGAGGCCCTGCAGCCACACAAGAAATTCACTTGGTAACTATAATAGCAAAGAGTCATGAAGCACTAACCCCTATTCCGGGCACTTCACTTGCATCACCTCACTTAATCCTCAGCACAGCGTGTGAGGCACATACTATTACCACCATCCTATTACATCCCTTTATCAGATGGGCAAACAGAGGCACTAAGCTACGCAATCATTCAATGTCTTGCACATGGCTACACAAGCACCTTGCACCCAACAAGCAGCTCATGTTGCATGTGTGACATCTCCACTGTGCGGGCACTTTGCTTTCATTGCAAGAGTGGTGTGGGGGTGCATAAGCGGGCTTTCAGATTTTCTTGTCCCCATAACCCCTGCTCACCCCTCAAAATAAACCTGATTTGCCTAGTCAAATTCACAGAAACAGGTAGCAGAAAAGTGGTTACCGGGGGCTCAGCAATAGGGGAAGATGGGGAATTGTTATTCAAAGGGTATAGTGTTTGTTTTACCAGATGAAAATGTTCTGGAGATCTGTTTCATAACAACATGAATATGCTTTACTGAACCATACAATTAAAATGGCTGAGATAATAAATTTTATGTGGTATGATTTTTACAAGAAAAATAAAAAAGAAATTGTACCTAGCTGCTCAATGAGCATTATAGACATAGAACTGCCTGATTTAGCAGAAATAGCAGCCCAAGATCCTTACCCCTTCCTTGTCTTTTCATCCATGGACTCTCCCACCATTCCCACCACAGCAGCCCAAGTGTCCCCCAGAGAACACATTTACACCCTTGGACGTCCCAGCTTCTGAACTCTGTCAGGCGGGACTCCAAGTTTCAGGTCAAGGCGCCCTCTCCAAGTTTCAGTCTTGAAAATCATGTGGTCCCCCATGCATAATGGTTCACACTGCCCACAGCGTCCTTGTGGCCTTCTACCATGTGGTCCCCATTTAAATGTCCCCAGGTGCTCCACTGAGCTACAGCCACCGCCACCCTTTTCCTCCTCTGATCAGACCCTGGCACACTGGCTGCCATGATACCCCGCGGTCTGCTCCCTCTGTTTGGTCAGCCCCACCACCCCCTCCGTGCTCAGCACCAACTGCAGCAGTCCGTGGATGCTCTCTGTGGTGCCCATTTTCTCCTTGTTTGTGAAACACAGCACTGGGCTGAGCCTGTGAGGCCGCCCACGAGGCTGCCTCTGTTCCACCCTAGCTGGGGCTGAGGCTCTGACTTCACAGCAGTCCCTGCTCCACGTTGCGCAGCCCACCCCCACCCCACCCTTGTCTATTCTGCACAGTTTGCAAAATCAGGACCTTCTGCTGCAAGAACCAGAAAGAGATATTGGGAAGAGACTCTGCCTTCTGCCATGGCTCCAATCCCAAGAAAGAAAGAGGCACTGCCTGGGCAGGGACTTTCTGCTCTGATCAGGCAGAAGCCTGTGCACCACAGAACTACAAAGACAAAGTAAATAAGAGTCTTTACGTTTTCATTTTTTAAAACAATCCCACTGAAGGACAGGACACTTATTGCCTTTGCCAGTGAAACTCTATGTCTTCCTTAGGTCCCAAAGTAATTGTTTCCATCCCATGTGCATTCCACCCGCACCCACAGCATCCACCACTCACTCAAGACACGCTGACATGGAGCTGACTGAAAGAGGAACCGAACAGGAAGATAAGGGATTTGAGAGGGAAATCCTCACCTCCTGGTTCTGATCTGTGCGAAGCACTTGGCTCACCACAGGAAATTATTTGGCTACCCATTTCTCTTTGATGGGAACATGGTGATCATATATATGAGAGAGAATAAATAAGATAAAGAACGCCATGCACACTAGATTTTTCACTGGATGAGCAGAACGAAAATCATTTGAATGTATCCCTGTGGAAAAAATAATCAATTTTTCATAGACTTGTTATAGGTTTCATAAAATATATTGCACACATATTTTTAAAAGTAAGAAAATGGCTT
>PVKN010030142.1:0-12817 GCA_004027915.1 Capromys pilorides
TCAAATCTTGTTTCTTCCCTGAGAGACCCTGCAGAGCTACAAGATAAAATGTAAGCTGTCTCTTTCACATCAGGCTGATTTCTTTGTTGTGGGGGGTGGGTGTGAAAGTTCAGTGTTGTGTTTTGTTTTATTGCAGTATTAGAGATCAAACTCAGGACCTTTGCACTGAACTACATTCCCAGCCAGGTTATTTTATTTATTTATTCATCTGCTTATAGACAAGGTCCTGCTAAGTTGCCTTTCTCTTCTTTCCTTCCTTCTTTCTTTCCTTCCTTCCTTCCTTCCTGACAGGATCTCAGTATGTAGCTCAGGATGGCCTTGAACTCACATATAACCCAGACTGGCTTTGAACTCTCTGGGACGCTCTTGCCTCAGCCTACCAGAGTTCTGCAATTATAGGTATGCACCATTATGCCTGGCTCCAGGTTAACATTAAGGTCCACTATCATCTAATCCCAATCTATCCACCTCAAATGTTTTTTTAACTCTGCTTCTAGCTCATCTACCTGCTTCTACTCCACCTATTTATACTCTATTCCTCAACATCTGGTGTCCCAGATGTGCCAGGTTTCAAGGACAGGAGAAACATTATTGTCATTCTTTCATGTGTTTATGTGGCAAATGTGTATTGAGCAGTGGGCACAGAGATACATAGTAGAGACTAGTCTTTAAAAGCTCGCATTCCACCTAAATGTGATGGCACATGCTTGTAATGCCAACACTCTGGAGGCTGAGGCACGAGGATCACTGTGAGTTCAAGGCCAGCCTGGGCTACACGGTGAGTTCAAGATAAGGCTGAATTACATAGTGAGATGCTGTTAATAGATAGATAGACAGATAGTTAGATGTCACAATCCAAAAGTAAATACATACAGGGCTGGGGAGATAGTTCTGTGGCAGGAGTACCTGCCTGGAAAGTGCCAGGTTGAGAGTTCAAACCCAGGTCCCACAAAAATAAATAAATACATACATACATACATACAATCCTGAAGATAAATGCACAGTTCTAGTGAGGTACAGATGTAAAGGTGCCCTTACAGTGCCACCGGTGGAATCCATTAGTCAAGAGTCAGGGGCTGGGCAGATAGCTCTGTGGCACAAGTGCCTGCCTGGCAAGTGCAAGGCCATGTGTTTGAGCCCCGGTCCCTCGGAAAAAAAAAAAAAGAGTGAAAGAAGTCAGAAGGACTAATACATGCTCAGTAAAAGGAGGCCCTCTGCATTTTCCACACCCTCTAAGTGTAAGACATAGATGAAGAACTCCTGTTTCTTTATATCCTGGTAATTGAGCTTGGAAACGACTGTCAAATTTCAGCATTAAAAATATAGCACACGCAGCTGTTTTTTCAGCTAAAGGAGAAGGGCAGGAATTGGGATTCAGAGGAAAGTGGAATTTAGCTGTTGCTCCTGGGATCCAACAAAGGTCAGACACTGACTTCTCAAAACTGTAAAGCAGTTTTTCATACATATGCCCACTTCCTGACTTGTTACAATTTCCAAGAGTCGAAAAATGAAGATGGGTTGGGGGAGAAAGGAAGAAATGATAAATATAGCCCATTCCTGATAGAGGCTCATCCGGGAATGAAGAAAGAGAATCTCTTGGTATATCTGTATGTAGTCTCAACTCTTCCAGGCTCAGGGGCTAGGGAGATAGCCCAGTACACGAAACACTTGCCTGGCAAGTGCAGGGTCCTGAATTCAATCCCCAGTAAACCCCACCCCCCAAAAAAGAAAAAAATACTAGGTCAACTCTTCCAGGCTCTGGGACTATAAATTACCACTCCCTAAATTATTCAAGTACTTGAGAAAATAGTTGGTGGATTAACTGGGACTTTTGCTTTCCCTTCTTTATTTTTGACTTGCCTTTTAGGCAATTCATTACAGCTTTCAGTAGAAGTTGGAAGAAAAAAGCGTGCCAAGTATTGCTATAAACAAGAACACTTTTATTTTGTTGTGCTTTTTTTTTTTTTTTTTTAAACCAGAAACTGGGGATTAACTAATACCAAAGGGAAATGACCTCAGTATAGATAATTCTTTTAATCCGAATTAGGTGTGCAGTGGGAGGCCTCCTTAAGCAAAATGGCAATCTCTAGTCCCATTAGCCGAGCGCTGAAGCAATGGAGTTGTGAAGCGCAGGCTGGACTCCGGGGTGGGCGGGACGATCTACTGCGGAGTCTACAACCTATTTTCAACCAGTCACGCCCTTCTCAAAGATGGCTGACTTCACCTCTCTCATTCAATGTGGACGTTTCCAGTCACTTCCTATGACCAAAGTCAAGATAGCACCCACAACCGTTTAGGAGTTTAAGGATAATGAAGCTATTTCCCCGCCCGCTCTTCGGTGAAAATGATTTCCTCCGTTTGGCTCTGGTTAGTGGAGGCGTGGTTGCCAGGAGTTAAAATGGCTGTTCTGGAACTAGATTTAGTAGGGAGTGAAGCCGTGACGGAAAGGCGTTGCCCGACCATTCCTCGCTAGGCGTTCTCGTAGTTCGTTCCCTTTGCCCTTCTTAGACATGGCGCTGGCCAGCTTGTTGGAGAGACCGCTACCGGTGAACCAGCGCGGGTTTTTTGGACTTGGGGGTCGTGCAGATCTACTGGACCTGGGTCCTAGCCCTAGCGATGGGCTGAGCCTAGCCGCGCCTGGCTGGGGTGCCCCAGAAGAGCCGCGAATCGAAATGCTTCATGGAACCACCACCCTGGCCTTCAAGGTGCGAATCCCACTGCCCTACCGGCGGGTCTCAACGCCCGCGTCTGCCCGGCCAGAGCCCCATTTCCCCCGCATCCCCCCAGCCCAGGCGGACGCTCAGGCCACTCTGGACCCCAACAGCTTCGCTGTGTCGTTGTCCCAGGAAGCCTGGGCCCTCGCGCTTCCCGCAATAGGGTCCGTGGGGAAGGAACCCGAGTCGCAGGCCGGCTCCCGGGCGACCCCGGGCTGCCAGGTCCCGGACCCCCGGGGCGGAAGAGGGCTGGCCCGGCCCGCAGGGGCGGCCCATGTCCGGGGTGCGAAAGTGTGAGGCCTGAGCCGGAAGTTTGGCGAGGCCCCTGGCCGAGCTCTGCGGTGACCGAGCTCAGTCGCGGGCGGGTCGTCCTCTGCATTGAACCTGTTTCCTTTCCTCACCCATAAAACGAATGTGCACGCGTGCCGGAATTGCAGCGAAGCTCAGGGGACATCAGAGTGCAAGGGGTGGTACATTGTGAAAGGTGTGACTTATCAGAGGACAGAGATGTGCTAGGTTTGCTTTAGCGAAAAAAGAAATATAAAGGAGACGTTTAATATAAAGGAGACGTTTTAACATAAAGAAGACCTTTAACGGCGTCATGCGGCTTGTCTTGTGTTCTAATCTTCACAGTTTCGCCATGGAGTCATTGTTGCAGCTGACTCCCGGGCCACCGCGGGTACTTACATCGCCTCCCAGACGGTGAAGAAGGTGATCGAGATCAACCCCTACCTTCTGGGCACCATGGCTGGGGGTGCAGCAGATTGCAGCTTCTGGGAGCGGCTGTTGGCTCGGCAGTGTCGAATCTATGAGCTACGAAATAAGGAACGCATCTCAGTAGCAGCGGCCTCCAAGCTGCTTGCCAACATGGTCTATCAGTACAAAGGCATGGGGCTGTCCATGGGCACCATGATTTGTGGCTGGGATAAGAGAGGCCCTGGTGAGTTGTGTTACAATCACATGATCCTTGGGTAGACACCACAGAGAGGAGGGTGTGAATGAAAGGTTTTGTGCCCTTGCTGAGGACAGGTTGATTAGGCTCTTTTTCTTATTTGTACACTGACTTCAATATCTCAGTGTGCAGCCCCTTGTCTGTCTTCCTGCCTCAACCTCCAGAGTGCTGGTATTACTGACATGTACCTCTTCACCAGCTGCTTACATTCTAGCCTTTTTCTTTGTCTAGGGAAGGCACTAGAGCAGGAGGGCATCAGTCTTGCTGTGTCATTGGTAACCTGTGTGACTTGAGGCAGGTTGTTTTGGTTGTTTTTCCTTATCCTATTTCTTTCTGTCACCCTGGCTAAGGGTGTTAATACATATAAAGTAACTTGTCAGATATATCTGACACAATATTTTCCCCTTCTGTCCCATAAAATAATAAATCATAGAAAGACCTACAATAAATTATATTTGAGAACTAAATTGGGTAACAGACACAGAACTCTAGCCAGCATTATCTGATAAAAAAGTAATATTAGTCGATATGTAACTTAAATTTTTCTTATGAATATGAGAGTAAAAAAACCAAGTGAAGTCAGTTTTTGACAATCTTATTTGCCCGACCATGGTGGCACTCACCTCCGACCCCGGCACTTCTGGATGCTGAGGCAAGAGGATCACTGCACATTAGAGGCCAATCTGAATTTAAAAAAAAAAAAAAAAAAATCCCAGATACCTAGCATAAGTCAGTCATGGTGGCATACACCCATAATCCCGGCACTTGAGAGGCTGAGGCAGGAGTTTGCTACAAGTTCAAGGCCAGCCCGAACTACAAAGTGAGTTCAAAGTTAGTCTGAACTACATAGAGAGACCCAGTTTGAAAAGGACAAGAAAGGGCTGGGGAGATAGCTCAGCCTTTCAGAGGCCTAAGCGCCTGCCTGGCAAGTGGAAGGTTCGATCCCAGTACCACCAAAAACCCCCCCACAAAATCCTACAATTTTTCAGTATGTAACATTGACACTTCAGTGCTCACTAGCTACATGTGGCTAGCAGCTCCTGAATATATAGTAAAGCTCTAATGGGTAGTGGCCACTCAAAATGTAAGCCATTTCTTGCCAAGTATGGTGGTACATACCCTTAATCCCAGCTACTCAAGTCTTGCTTACTCAGGCAAGAAGAGCAAAAGTTAGAGGCCAGCCTGAGCAATTTACCAAGACCCTGTCTCAAAATAAAAAGGGGTTTGGGATATAGCTTACTGATGCCTGGGTTCAAACCCCAGTACCACCAAAAAAAAAAAAAAAAAAGAAAAGAATTTTTTTTTTTTTTTTTTTTTTTTTAAAGAGATTAAGAGTAGGAAAGATTTTGGGGAGGTTGGGGATACCTCTTGAGAGACATGAAGATACTGAGTAGGCTGCTTTTTTCTTTAGACAGCCTTTGGTCTGAAAGATGACCTTTTTTTTTGTACCAGGAATCAAACTCAGGAGCTTTCACTTGCCAGGCAGGTACTTACACCACTGAACTTACACTCCTGCCTATCTTTCTTTCCTTGCTTGATATAATCTCCCTTACCATCATCTAAAGTCCTGTTCTTCTTTTCTCTAAAAGGAAATTCCCAGCACCATGTGCCACCAGCCCTGCCCTTGGGGCACACACCGCCAATAATCCCAGGGCTGAGGAGGCTGAAAACAGGAGTGTCACTATGAGTCCCAGCTATAGAGAGAGACCCTATAACAAACACATTTTTAAAAAAAGGAAATTACTTAGCCTATCTCTTTTTTTGAGACAGTGTCTTCTTGAACTTAGGACCTTGCACTTCCAGGCAAGCCCTTATTCTACTGAGCTATCTCCTTAGCCCCTTGAGACTTCTTAAAAGAAGTATCAAAAAAAAAAAAAATAGTTCAGCCTGGGTTTGAAATCACTATGTGACTAAGGATAGCCTGGAACTTGTGGCGATCCTCTTGCTTCAGCCTCCCAAGTGCTGGGATTACAGGCGTGTATACCACCATGGCCAGCTACCCTGTCTTCACTAAATTGCTAAGTGTGGAGGCTTTTGTTTGTTTTGTTTGCACTATGGCTTAAACCCAGAGCCTCAACACTTTCTAGGCAAGTGTTGTGCGACTGAGCTGTATCCCAGCCCAGCCAGTTCTGAATTGATCTGTTAGTAAAGCTGGAGTACACGAGTCACTTTCTGTGTAATTCTCTCTCCTGTATATGTTTGCTTGAAGAAACTTCTCCTATTGTTTCGTTTCATTCATCACTTGCCTACCAAATGCCTGGTTATCCTGTACAGTCCCTACCACTTTTTCACTTGCTTGGAAATTGGGAAGGAGTATAGGGAATGTCAGTTTTCTACCCAAAGGAGGATGAATTAAAAAGTAAATGTGAAGAAGCAGCTGAGTTTGTTACTTTGGAAAGTAAGGCACCTTTCTCTGCAAGGTGTGAAAGAACACCTTGTCAGGAAATTGTCTTAGAAACATTGCTATAAACTCTTAGCTATTGAATCTGGCTCAGGTGGTAGAAATAGCCTAAAACAGTTCAGGACTGGCTAGCGTGCAAATCTTGAAATCTAAATTGCACCTCTTCAAGAAGCCTTCCTGGGCTGGCGCACAGGAAGTGTGGCTCAGCTCAGAGTAGCTAGATTACTGTGGTTTTTGTTTTTGCAGTACTTTTTGCAGTACCAGGGATCAAACTGGGGATCTTGTGCTTGCCAGGCAGCTGCTTATGCCACTGATTTATTTCCCCGGCCTTGGGTTGGGTTGGGTTGGGTTGGGTTGGGTTGGGTTGGGTTGTGTGTGTGTGTGTGTGTGTGTGTGTGTTTAAAAGCCTTCCTTACAACCTATCCCACTCAGTGTGAAGCAGTTCTTTCCCTCAAGAAGTCAAGAGAGGCTAGGCTTGGGGTTCACACCTGTGATCCAAGCACTTGGGAGGCTGAAGCAGGAGGATTGCTATGAATTCAAGGCCATCCTGCCCCACATAATAAGTTCAAGGCTAGCATGACTGTATAGCAAGACTCAAGACCCTTTCTCAATCTGTCTGGGGGGTGACAGGGTGCAAAATGAAGGAGGTAAGGAAAGAAGCATGAAGTTTTGCTGAGCACATTGCAGCCTAGTCCAGCTGAGGGGTAGACGGGGAAGAGTGAATCAGAAAGCTGGAAAGATGCATTGGATGCGGGTGGTGAGCCGTGTGGCAGGGTAGTGGTGGCACTGGGGCCAAGGAAGGTCTGTGGCTCTATGCTAGAGAAAGTGGGCCTGGAAGCTGCTGAAGGGAGGGATGCTCAGCCTGGCCTGCATTAGAATTACCTGAAGAATGTGAATTCCCTGCTTAACTCTTTCCTCACACCAGTTGGTGAGGGAAATACCTTCCTTAAACTGAGTGTTAACAGTATCAGCACTCTGGGAAGCTGAAGAAGGAACAAAAGTTGGAACCCAGTATGAGCAATTTATGAGACACTCTCAAAGTCTAAGAAGGTCTGGCCAAATAGCTCAGTGGATTAAATTACCTACAAGCAGGTGTAGGGGCCAGGTTCGATCCTCACCTGCTGTGCGGACCCTGTCCCTAGGGCCGCACTGATTGAGATGGCCCTGTAATCCCAGCTCTTGGGAGGTTGTAAACAGGCAGATCACTATGAGCTATCTAGTGGTGAGACTCTCAACACCCTATAGACCTTCCCTGAAATTCAAAAAAAAGTTCATTTAAAGAGAAAAAATAGGGAGATAGCTCAGGAGCACAAGTGCCTGCCTGACAAGTGTAAGGTCCTGAGTTTGATCCCCGGTCCTGAGGAAAAAAAAATTAATAATAATAATATTATTATTATTAAAAAGAAAAAATAGCTGGATGTGGTGGTGCACGCCTGTAATCCCAGCACTTGGGAGGCTGAGGTAGGAGGATTGGTGTTAGTTTGAGACCAGTCGGGGCTACAAAAGTGAGCTCAAGGCCAGCCTGAACTGCGCAGGAGAGACCCTGTCTCAAAAAGACATACATACATACATACATACATACATACATACATAGATAGATAGATAGATAAATGGCATTAGGGGAATAGCTCAGTGTACAAGCCCTGGCTCTAATTCCAAGTACTGGAAAAAAGAAAAACTGATGATTCTGATGCACTAGGAAAGTAGAGACTACCTGAAATGGGAAAAAGATTAGTGGCAGGGCTATACACAGGTACTCCCATCTACCCAGGAGGCTGAGGCAGGAGGAACACAAGTTGAAAACCAGCCTGGGCAATTTAGAAAGCCTCTCAAAAACAACAACAAAGAGCAATCCTAGCGCTGTGAGTGTTGAAGCAAGAGGATGGCAAGTTCTAGCCCAGCTTAGCAGTTTAGCAGTGTAGTGAGTGCTTGTCACAAAGCTAGAAAGGAGCAAGGGGTGGTGCTCATTATGAAGACCCTGGCTTCAGTCTAGTTCAACCTGGTAAAACACAACAGACACACTCACACCAGTAGTAATGTCATTGTAGCATTAGAGCCGTTTGGGGAGTCATGGAGAATCACTGAAGGTGTTGAAGGAAAGAAGTCTGAATCTGCTCTTTGTGATGGAGGGATCCTGGGGGCAGTAGAGATTGGTGGAATTTTTTCATCTGGTGCTAGGTAGGGTGTTGAGCCCAGGGCGTGGTACATGCTAGACAAGCACTATGCCATTTCTTAAACTCTAAATTTTTGTCTACACCAGCACTCAGCTGACTTTTTTACAGGGACCAAACAGTATTTTAAGTTTATAGACTATAGGGTCATTGTCTCAGCTGCAGTCATGTACCACATAATGACATTTTGGTCAGTGACGTATCTCATGAGATCACATCTTGTAGTGACGTGGTATCATTTTAGGTTTACATAAGTACACTGATGTTCATGCCAAGTTACCTAAGATGAATCTCACAGAGCATTGCCTGGTTGTTACACGATGCAGGGCTGCTTACCTTGGCTAGTATGGCACCCAGATAGTATATAAACAAATGGATATGGCTGTGTTCTGTTAAAATTTTCTCTACAAAATAGGTAATTAACCTGGACAATTCCTGCCCTATACTATCTTTTTCTCTTTCCCTCTGTCTCTATCAATCAGGGTCTTGCCATTTCCTCAGTTGCCCAGGCTGGGCTCAAACATGGGATCCCCCTGCCCCCACCTCCCAGAATACTAGGGTTATAGGTATGCATCACCATCTATACTATACTATCAGTAGGAAGGAAGCATGAGCCATAATTTTTACCTAGCTGGGTGTGGTGGGGCACACCTGCAAACGGGAGGCTGAGGCTGGAGGAGAGTTCGAGACCAGCCTAGGCTGCAACGTAAGCTTGAGGCCAGCCAGAACTGCAGCGCAATACCTTGTCTCAATGAGAAAAAAACAAAAACATAATTTATCCCCTACCTCACCTGTGTGAAGGAAGCATTCTTAGCACTGAGCTAAATTCCCAGCCTTGTCTTGTTTTTGTCTGTCTTTTTGAGATAGGGTTTTACTGTGAAGGTCAGCCTGACCTTGAACTTACTTGCAGCACAGGCTGGCCTCGACTAAAAGTGATCCTCCTGCCTCAGCCTCCTACTACTGAGATTATAGGTGTTCGCCACTACACGAAGTTATCCCCAGTCTTCACATATTTTAAATTTAATGTAGTCTTTTTTTTTTTAATGGCCAGCTTAGCTGCTGTGAGGTTGGGGCTGGTGCAGCATGTGGTGCCGAGGATCAAACCACAGTCCCTACAGTTGCTTAAGCTTGTGTAAGCAGGCGCTTTAGACTGCTGAGCCATCTCACCAGCCCCGTAAATTAATTAATTAATTAATTTATTTATTTATTGGTCCTTTTGAGACAGAGTCTTGCTATACAGTTCAGGCTTGCTCTGAGCTCACTTTTGTAGCCCAGGCTGGTCTTGAACTCACACTGATCCTCCTGCCTCAGCCTCCCAAGTGCTGGAATTATAGGTGTGTGCCACCATGCCCGGCTGGCCACTTGAATTTAATGTAGTCATATTTTTGTTTGGTTTTTTGGTACTAGGAATTGAACCCAAGCTCTTTGCACTGAACCACATCCCCAACCAGCCTTCCTTCTCTTCCTTCCAATGAGAATTAAATCCAAGGAACGTGTAATAAATTACATCACTTGCCCTTTTAAAGGATTACAGCCAGTGAATAGTTCATCAGATTAAAGTGCCTGCTTAGGCAGCCTCACAGGTTTGATCTCAGATATTACCCCCCACCCTCACCAGCCCTGCCCCTGAGGACCCTGTAGACCTTGTGCTAAATACATTTATAAAAAAAAAACTAGGATATGGCAGTGCAGACCTGTAGTCACAACTACTCAGGGTTGAGACAGGATATTGCAGTTTTGAGGCCAGCTTGAGACCCTGTCTGAAAATACAGTAAATCTTCAACTTAAGAATGAGTTTTGAGGGAGCCAGCGAGATGGTTCAGTGGTCTAAAGCTCCTGCTTAAGGAAAGCTGAGGCAACTGCAGGGACTGCAGTTCGATCCCCGGCACCACATGCTGCGCCAGCCCCACCACCAGGGCAGGCTGAGCCAGCCACAAAATAAATAAATAAACAAACACAACAAGCAAACAAACAAATAAATAAATAAAATTAAAAATTAAAAAGAATGAGTTCTGGGGACCACATACTTGGGGCCCTCGTCCCCCTGACTCTCTCGGGCAGATTTCCCCTAATATATTCTGCTCATTAAAAAAAAAAAAAAAAAAAAAAATGAGTTTTGTGATGGGAGAACTTTTTTTTTTTTTTTGGTGGGACCAAAGTCATTCACGACTTTGCACTTGCCAGGCAGGCACTTGTGCCATGGAGCTATCTCCCCAGCCCGTGCTGGGAGACCATTTGTAAGTCTGATTCATTCCAAGTTTGACAAAGTGAGTTCTACACTGTAGACCTATAGAAGTTTGCAGTTCAAATGTTCCTAAATCAGAAACTGACTGCAAAGTAAAAAGGGCTAGGAATGTAGCAACATGCTTGATATGTATGAAGTTCTGGGTTCAAATACCCAGTGCTGCAAAAGACAGAGAATTGAAGGTCTTATTTTCCTACTGTGTTGTATATTTTATCCCCCCCAGAGAGTCCAAATTCTTTGAGAGCTGGGATTGGTTTGGTTTGGTTTGGTTTGGTTTGGTTTGATCTTGTCAGTTCAGGCAGGGCTTCACTATGTACTTTAGGCTGGCCCAGGCTGAGTCACTGGCAAGGATTCTCCCAAGGTGTACACGAGTACACCAGGCTTGGCTTGGCTTTGTTTTGTTTTGTCTTGTTTTCTGAGCTAGGGTCTCACTATGTAGTACAGGTTGGACTTCAACTCACCGTGTAGCTGAAACTGGCCCCAATCCTCCTTCCTCAGCCTCCCAAGGGCTGGGATTACAGGTATGTCCTACCACACCAAGCTAGAATTCAGTTTAGCACTGTCTCCCATAATACCTGAAGTCTTATGCTTGAAATTTAAGTTATACTTGCTTTCTTCCAGACAGGCACACCATCATAGGAGCCTTTTTTCAAGGTGCACCTGCTGAGCTATGTCCCTGGCCCCGTATGAGCTTTAATATTAAATTGATTAAGCAATTTTTTTTCTAAATTATTTTTTCACTGTCCCTTGTGTTTTCATGCATGTTACGGTACCTAATGGTCACATCTTTGTAGGGAGCTGTGCGTGTGCAGAGTGCATCTTTTCCCATCCCTTTGTCCTCAATCTCCTGAGTCATTTTATGGAAATCCTGTTTTCTAGTATTTATGTTAGATTCCCTTTGGTTTCAAGAAGAATAGAGAACTGCTGCCTTTGAAGAAGAATTAGATGTCAGAGCAGTGTCATTTTTTTCCTGCTAATCTCTTCTCCTTTTCCAGGCCTCTACTATGTGGACAGTGAAGGAAACCGGATCTCTGGGACTGCCTTCTCTGTGGGTTCTGGCTCTGTGTATGCTTACGGGGTCATGGATAGAGGCTACTCCTATGACCTGGAAGTGGAAGAGGCCTATGACCTGGCCCGTCGAGCCATCTACCAAGCCACCTACAGAGATGCCTACTCAGGAGGTTGGGTCAATCTCTACCATGTGCGGGAGGATGGCTGGATCCGGGTCTCCAGTGACAATGTGGTCAATCTTCATGACAAGTATAGTGGATCTGTCCCCTGAAGAAGGGTGGATGTGGCTGCTGCATTTCTTGGGGTAACTGTCATTAGTTACCTCATCCTGTAGTGGAAAAAACCTCAGATGTAGCAGTACCTTTTTAAAGCTCTAGAACATTGACCTTTCTGTGTTACCAGTTGTTAAGCAGCTGCTGCAGAGGTGAATATTTGTTTTACTTTCTTGAATGTTAACATTACACTACTCACTATTTGACTTCAGCCTGTGTTGTGTCTTTTGTCCACAGTCCCTCCTCCAAGCACTTTACAGTCAAATAAGCCAGGACAGTGGGAGGGAAGAGACTGTAATTACAGAAAACAGTGGTGTGAAGGCATTGTCTAGTGCATACATTAATGTCCCCGCTCGTGAAGCTAATAACAAAGCGGGGAGACTTCCCGAATCAGTTTGCAAAGAGATGGAAAGTTGATGAGGTGGAAACACGCACAGGGCTGTACCAGGCGGGGCTGCAGAGGAAAAAGCCTTCACCCTGGGCTGGAGCTGGGGAGGTAGATATCATATGCGGCAAGGCATGAGGCAGGAAAGCTGGGATCCTAAGCCAATCGGGAAAGGAAGGCTGGGACATTGCCCCAGCAAGCATAAAGGAGTGGATGGGAAAGCAGTAGGGACGGAGTTGGTGGTCTTGTCCTTTTCGCCCTCTGCCGTGCCTGTCGTTACGCAGTGGAGCAGGGCGAGTGAGCTTGCAGCCTTCCAGGCAAGAAGCAGCACACAATGCACTGAGTATGTGGGTGGGAATAGGCCCTGCAAAGCAGGGAGAGCCGCTGATCTGTCACCCTCAGCACTGAGGGCTGCCCAGGCTATGGTGGCAGCAGATGGCAAGGACTTCTGTTAAAAAGAGATGAAGGAGGGGCCGGCGAGATGGTTCAGTGGTCTAAAGCGCCTGCTTAGGAGGGCTTAGGCAACTGTGGGGACTGCAGTTCCATCCCCGGCACCACATGCTGCGCCAGCGCCACCACCAGGGCAGGCTGAGCCAGCCACAAAATGAATAAAAACAAAAAAAAAAAAAAAAAAAAAAAAAAAAAAAAAAAAAAAAAAAAAAAAAA
>PVKN010030143.1:0-12849 GCA_004027915.1 Capromys pilorides
TTACCCAGTTACAATATTTCTTTATAGTAAGCAACACAAAAGCAACTAAGACACAGGTGTCCTTCCTTTCTGTAATATTTCCAGTGCAAAGCCTGACTGTGGATGGTAATGGGCAGTTGAGATCGCTCAGCTAGCATGTAGGTAACTCACAATTTGAGTCATGTGCAAGCCCATGCTCTTAGGGATACGCTGCTGCTTTTACAGGCCCCTGTATTCATTTTCCCTTGCTGGTCTTTGGTTCCCTGACACTGGAGACTGTTTTCCTCAATCATCTCTTCAGTATTTGGTGCAGTGCTGGCATTTAACTGTGTGCTCCAGTCTTCACTCCTCTTTAACAGAGACCTATTACTTACTGTGCCTAAGGTGTAAGTCCAGCCTCTGGAGTCAGGTGAGCACACAGGGAAGATTTTGGAGACTGTGTTATTCTTTGCTGGAAGGGCTGCACCATGAGGGTTCTATCATACCGAAAGCCTTTTCTCTGTACAACGTACCCAGGAGGGTACTGTGCCCAATTGGGCTTGTTTCGCTAAGTATAACAGTTTCCCTTGGACCACAGCTGGCTGGGTCAAGGACCTAGGCCTGGCCTTCTACAGACCAGCTAGTGACCTCTGATATGGCTTAACATACGTGTCCTCTGTGCTAATTAAGTGAATCAGATCCTCCTCAACCAAGATTGAATATGAGACACAGAGAAGGTGCTGGCCAAAGAAAGGCAGGGAGACAAATCACACTAAGAAACTGTGCAAAGAAAGAATCAAAAGAAGACAGAGTAGCATAACACCTGGGGCAGAGAGAAGAGCTGTGGTGGGGACAGAAGAGGTATTGCAGTCAGAGAGGAGCTCGAGTCACTGCTGGCACAGAGGGGCTGAGGGGTTGCTAGTGATGAGCTGGTACGGAGCTCCCTTTCTGGTTCTTTTTGGATGCTCAACAGTGAAGTCAGCACAGACTGCACGCAGGTCACTGAGGCATGCAGTGGTGGAGCCTGGGGTTAAAAACTGATGAAAATGCAACATTCATGTCCATAAAGAACCATGATCTAGTGGGGCAGCAGAAGGTACTCATAGGTGATTTATAATCTAAGTTTGCTTCGGATGGGCTGGGCTGTCTAAAAGATCTCTTTCAGGGGCTGGGGAGATAGCTCAGTAGAATAAGTGCTTGCCTGGCAAGTGCAAGGACCTGAGTTCTATCCCTGGTTCCACAAAAAATAAAATAAAATAAAATAAAATGAATAAAATAAAAATAAAGTAAAAGATCTCTGTCAAAGGCACTCCTGGGTCATTATTAAGTGTTCATATTACAGTTTTATTTGACAGAGCTGGGAATGGAAGAAGAGAGGAAGGGAAAAGATG
Source organism: Capromys pilorides (assembly GCA_004027915.1). Lineage (NCBI taxonomy): Eukaryota > Metazoa > Chordata > Mammalia > Rodentia > Capromyidae > Capromys > Capromys pilorides. The sequence goes on from PVKN010030143.1 coordinate 1,350, forward strand.
GAATCTGGGAAGACTAGGGGAAAAAAGAAGAAAAGCTATTGTAATTCCATTCCCTTGTGAATTTATATATCTCGAATTGCGGGCAGTGCTGATAGAGTAGCCAACTTTTTCTTACAATATTTAGTAGAAACTATATCTCAGCATGTTCAAGGGGACAAACAGCAAATGATCTACAGTGGTGCATGATCAAGAGGAACCTATCCCTGCCTCTTCACCTTGAGCTAGGGCTTGTGTTTCTCTCCTTCTGGGGGAATGAGACCTACACAATGAATGACAGGCTGACCTTTAAGGTGCATCGTGGATGTCCCAGTGTGAGCTCTGGATCAGAGCTAAAAGGCAAGTGAGAAATCAAATCACCCACAGGCTAACCTTCGCATACCTAGGACCTAAGTATGGCAAGGATCTTTGCTCTTTTTCAGAATGTGATCAGTTATAGCCTTTGATTATGGCAGAAGTGCCCCTACCACCCAGGACATTCACTCGTTGTCTTTTCCTAGCTCCTGGCCAAGTCACCTGAGGTCAATCACAGCTTGGAGAAAGAGTGCACTTGCCATCCAGGACTCCCTGGCTGTGGGTATCCTGACAGCTGTGCTGGAGCGTCCTGGTTGTGTCTGGCTGAGCAGGGGAGGATGCTATTGCACACAGCCTGCTATTACACAGCCCTGAGCAGGCCACTAAATTGTTTCCTTCAACCCAATAACACCTCTGCGAAGGCTTTGAGTGAGCCAGGCCACTTCAGGCTTGCCTTCTTCCTTGCCACTTCGTCTGACGTAGTGGACGATGATAACTATTCTTGTCCCACACTTGAGAGAATAAGAACCTTGTCCTAAATTAGATGGTTGCAAAAGAGTGAGGCAAAGGGATTTAAACATGCTTATTTAGATGTCAAAAACCCCTCTATCTGCTGTTCCTATCCACTGCCTCCCAACTTTGGAAAGAAATGCTTCACTTTCTTGAGGAAAGAATAGAGGGAAGCCTGCAAGTGTTTGCCTCCCACAGTGATTGCCAGCGAGTTCGCCAGTTCTTCTGGATGAATTCCACCCAGGCCCCCAGATGCACTTAATCGTCCACATATCTTCTTTCTCTTTATACCTCTTAAGTTTTTTTCCTTCTGTGTTCAGACAGATTCTCTCAGTGGAGTTTCTCTGGTTAAAGCATTGACAGAGCAGTGGTATGAAATTCTTTCTTCTGTACCCCCCCAAAGTTTAGCCAGTCACTGGTTTAGTCCACATTAAAGCAATATATATTGCAAACTGTCTTCCCTGTGCAGCTAAAGTCTGCTGTTTTAGCCAGCTGAGCTAAGATTAATTAGAGATGAATATAATAGAGAATATTGATGATAGCACTTCACTAAGAAGTGTCGCACCCTGTTAATTAACCCAATTCACCATCAAAATTCAGTATCTTTATATACAATCACATGACTCTTTGTCTACACAGGTCAATACTTATTTTATAGCACTGGCAGAATCCATCTGATAAACGATCCATATGTGCAGATCCATGTCCCTTTTACCTCTACCCAGCTCTTACCACAGACATACTGATGGCCTCACAACCTCCATAGTAGCTGCCTCAACACATTGTGGATGGGCTTGGGAAACTACGAGGGTTTGCAAGCAGAGTAACAGAAGTTGTCAGTATAAAAGTGAGGAGCCTCTTCAAGGAGAGCCTTGGAGATGATGTTTAGCTAAATATAGATGAGGTATAATCCCTCTCCCTGAAGTCTATGTAGTCCTAATATTATGCTATACTACCTACCATTTAAAAAAATTAGAGAATTACTTTTAAAGGTTTATCCATTTTAATATTTGTTTTATTTTTATTTTTAATTTAATTTGTTTTTATTTTGATAGGGTTTCCTTCTGTAGTTCAGTCTGGCCATTTGAACTCATTATGTAGCCCAGGCTGGCCTCAAATTCACAGTGATCCTCCTGCCTCAGCCTCCAGGGTGGTGGGATTACATGTATAATCTTGGTTTATCAGTGGGTTTTTTTTTTTTTTTTTTTTTTTTTTTTTTTTTTTTTTTTTTTTTTTTTTTTTTTTTTTTTTTTTTTTTTTTTTTGTTTTTTTTTTTTTTTTTTTTTTTTTTTTTTTTTTTTTTAGATAGGGTCTCGCTATGCAGTTCAGGCTGGCCTTGAGCTCACTTTTGTAGCCCAGGCTAGTCTCAAACTCACATCAATCCTCCTTATCAGTGTCTTGGAAAAGGCAAATATTTCTTGAAAAGTTAAGGGCTGTTGCCCATTTAACTACTTGATTAAACTAGTCCAAAATTCTTTTCATTCTTTCTATTGGTTCAGACCAATTGCATTTAGGAATGTGAGTTCTCACATTCCTCTTCATTTTCACTAGAAATGAAGAAGGGAAGCAATAAATTTTGGAGCATGGAATTCTCCAGAGGAAAACGAAGGGTATAATTTTGGATGGGCGGATATAGGAGGCCCAAGGAAATGGGATAAAGAGAATAAACACACAGTGCAATGGCAATCCAATTTTGTTTTATTCAAAATCTGCTTGGGGGGCTAGCCAGACATTTCAGTGTACTAAAGAGCCTGCTTAACCAGACGCAGGGACCCTGGTTTGATCCCCAGCATGCTGTGCCAGCCCTCCGCCAGGGTGCACTAAGACTATTGAGACTGGGATGGTGGCTCATGCTTGTAATCCCAGTATTTGTGAGGCTGAAAACAGGAGAATCACTATGAGTCTGATCTGTGTAGTGAGAATCTATACTAAACACTTTAAAAAAAATCTGCTTGGGGTTGTTCATAATTTCAGAGAAAAATTCTTCCTCTCTTCCTCCTTCTAGAGCTTCCTGGGACATCCCATTTCTAGGTCTTAGCTCAGTATTTTAATCCACACCCTGACTTCGCTGTGTTATAGATTAAGGAGCCTTCTGTGGACTGGCCTGAGCAGCTAACCACTGCGTGGGATGCAAGGAAATGACTCTGCTTTTGAACACCTGAGCTGTATCTCGAGCTTTGGGACAGAATGTGTTTGCAACTTGGGACTCCCCATCATGGTTGTACGCTGTCCTGTCACCATGCATTCCACAATATGCTCATCACACAGTGACTGGTCAAGCAGGGAAATGCACATCAACACAGAAGGCTTACATGCATGCTGTGCTCTGGGCATACAGCCAGAGCATCTGGGGAATGTGGACCAAGCAAGCTATCCAGGTGTTTTAAAATACTCATAAGGCAGGCAATGACTGGTGTTTTTATTCCTTTCTTTGACTTTAATTTCTGGTATTGAGTAGTCCCAGTTTTTAGATTGCAGCATCGCTTACTAATACCTGCCTTTGTTCCCTGGAAGTGAGAAGTGTGGAATACAGTGGCTGCATCAGGAGTGACAAGGGATTAGCTCTGGGTTCTCTCATAGGACACAAGCCCAGTGAGGGTCAGGCGGAGGGGAGCGCAGAGAGTGGCCCGGCTGTGTACGTATTCCTTTTTATCCTTTTCCTCTTTTTTGGCACTCTGAACCAGAGGCTTGATCTCACCTCTGATTTCAGCTATTTTAAGACTCTTAGCTTTCTGTCCCCTTTCTTATATTTGTCCTGTAAGACACAATTTAAAAGTAGGATGTAATCTGTTGCAGTTCATCTCCAAGTCCCATCTAAGGCCACCAGCCTAGAAGCTACGTGGGCTACTTAACGTAAATGAAGATTCCTCGGCCTTTCTATAATTTGTGAGTTGGGAACACGGGAGGATAAGTCACTGGGAATCTCTTTTAAATAAACTCTCTGGATGAGCCTCATCCAGACCTAAAAGAAATATTGCATTATAGGCTCATTCTTAGTCATGACACTCTCATTTTTCAATTTTATTAGCCTATAGAACCTAGAAATCCAACAATATAAGTTATAAGCTTAAGTATCTGGGTGCTTCTGAAAATGTACTGTAAGCAAATTAGAAACTTGGTAACAATTCATCATGGACACTGGCTCTAGCCTAATCTATTCTTAAGCATGTCAAGCTTTTTTCTATCTGAAATCTGATTTCCATAGAAGATCAATAAAGGAATACTTGCCAATAGGGTAACCATTTATTATCTAATTTTTGCGAGATCCTTGCTCCAAGCAATTGGCATTCGAAACAAATCAGCCTGTCACTGGCCGCAATTCTACTTTATTGCCTTTGTTCGGAAGTATTCATCTCATTTCCATTATCTCTATTGTACAAAGCAGGCACAAACTGCACAAAGCCCAGTTTACCACAGTGCGCAGTGACTGGCAATGAAGGGGAGGTGTTCTTTCCTCAGATGGCAACCAGAGGAGGTCAGGTCCTGTGAGGGGCCAGCAGAATGCTCTGTGATGAGGCAGTTTGAAGGGACAAGGCTCTGCAGTGTAGAATAACACTTTCATAATCATTGGTAAGTGGATTTGTGGTGGCTAAAATAATTACCAAGTGGGTTGTTGGGAATCAAGACAAACCACTAGGCCCATAAGGGAGTTTTCCCACATCTTCCTAGGAGGGCAGAAGAAGAATGTGAATGTGCTGGGGGCAGAATCTTCACAGATCCTCATCTGGGCGGAGGTAGCACGAGCACTCCAGAAAATGAAAAGTGTGCACAAGAGTTTGTGTGTGTGGGAGGTGCACACGTGCATGTGTGTGTTTGATTCCACCTCTCAGCCATGAAAATGGGGGGACTAATAAGGTCCCGGGAACCTCCGAACCAGCCCTAAAGCTGTACTCTACTGCTCCATCTGTGCCTGGGTTTCACTGCTAGTGAGAGACTCTTGTAGCCCAGCGCAGCTCTGGCCCAAAGGCCAGCCCAGCCTGAGGGGCACAAGACTCTCAAGCAGTTTCTGTGGAGGGTTACAGGGTTTAGCTACTGCTCCAGTCTGGCCAGTGTGAGAGCTCCTGCTAGTACCTTCAGTCTGTATTTTTCTTTACTTAAAAAACAGTGTTGCTCACATTCCTAATTTTCAAACTTGGTGTGCTGTTGGTTTGAGCCCTGTTTCCATGGCAATTTCCCCTCTCTCTGCTGTTCTGCATGCACAAGGACTTTCTTCCGTGCCAGTGGGCTGCCCTGGACACACTTGTTTTCCAGGATCAGCATGGACCTGCAGGTAGACGTTCCAGCACGGCCCCTATTCCCACCTAGCATTCATTGCAGATCTAGCCTGTCTGTGAAGCCTTGCCCAATTCCATCAAAGCTGTGTGCGCTGAGTCTCCTATCTCTCCTGGCTCACTTAGGCTATGCTTTGGTTAGAATTTATCTCAAATTCAATTCTTGTACCTCTGCAGGTCAACTACAACTCCCCAAATGTGATTGTCTGAGGGCCCTGTGACTAACGAAGTCAGTCATGCTCTTTCCAACTTCTGTGAAATTCTAAGTTAAGTTTTTTTTCTCAATTTTTTTATTCCTGGTACTACTACCACAATTTACAGGGCAATATACCTGATGTAATGAAAAGAAAGAAACAGACAAAGCTGCAGCAGATGAAAGACCCCAGGAATGTGCATCTGATTGACACCACATTGCATTAATCAGTAGCTATACCTTTTGCAAACTGTGGTTATGACAGTCCTGCATCAGAAGAGCTTCCTGTTAAACTGCAGTAACTTTTCTGACTATGGATCATCGTTCCTTCTGTGGCAGATTGTTCCAGTTTCTCTAATGCATTTGGGATGACTGTCTCAAAGTGACCTGCAGTTTTCCTGACAATTTCTCACTCTCTCTCTTGCTAAGAACTGCAGTTCTTTTCTGGTTTGTTTTTTTTTAATAAAAACCTTCTGCTACCATATCCACCACTTCCATCACCAGATCTATAACCACCACCATAGAGAATGCCAGAGCTTCTTCCTCTAAAACTGCCCCCCTTCATGGATCTATAATTTGACTGCTGCTGTCCACTATAATTTCCCACCACCACCATAGTTACCACCACCAAAATTTCCTCCTTTGCTGTAACCATCATATCCTCCTCTACCGCCACCATATACACCACCTGGTTTCCATGGTCCACCGCCACCATACCTTCCTCTACTGCTGTAACCAGGACCACCACCATAGTTTCCACCATCACCTCCAAATCCATTATATCCACCATCACCTGGTCCATAATTACCTCTGCTACCACCCACTCCACCACTGTAACCTTCTCTTTGACCTAAGTTTCCACCATGGCCAAAATTCTGTCCACCACCTCTACAGTTTCCTCCACGACCCAAAAAGTTGCCAGATCCACCTCCACAGCCTCTTTGTGATCCAGCAGACTGCATCTCTTGTTTAGAAAGGGCCCTTTCACCTCACAGTTATGCCCATCAATAGTGTGGTATGTCTGAACAACAATTTTACCATCTGTGTCATGATCATCAAAAGTTACAAAAGCAAATCCCCTCTTTTTCCCACTCTGCCTGTCTTCCATAACTTCTACGGTTTCAATCTTGCCATATTTTTCAAAGTAGTCTTTCAAATTATATTCTTCTGTATCTTCTTTAATACCACCAACATAAATTTTTTTCACTGTTAGATGGACACCAGGCTTTGCTGAATCCTCTCTAGAAATAGCTCTCTTTGGTTCCACTACATGCCATCAACTTTGTGTGGTCGAGCACACACTGCTGCATCCACCTCTTCAACACAAGAGTAAGTCAAAGAACCAAAGTCTGTGGAGTGTTTTGCTTGAGGATCTCTCACTACCACACACTCTGTGAGTGTGCTCCATTTCTCAAGGTGTTCTCTTAAACTATGATCGGGAGTCTTAAAAACTCAGACCACCAATAAACAGCTTCCTCAACTGCTCTGGTTCCTTTGGATCATGGCCCTTCTCTCCCCGTGGCGATGGCCCTGGCTGGAGTTGGGTTGGGGCGACTGGGTGGTGGTTTTATCTCCATTTTGAGACAGACTCGCCCCTTCCAACTCGAGTCCAGCATTCAACCGAAAGGAAGAGCTAAGTCAAGTTGTTTTGATTCGTTTTTTGTTTTTTTTTTCCTGTAGGAGCTTTGTTCACCTAGGAGATGTGAATTTCCTGGAACTGCAGTGTGCTATTCTTGTTAGGCAGATCCTATCCAAAGACACCACTAATTGTGATGTGGGTGGGGGGCTACTATGTTACACTGATTGGAAAGCAAATACTTTATTAAAGAACAAGTTGAGTGCCTCTTTTTGGAAACCTTAGAATAAATCTACATAAATGGTGCACAAAATCACACGGGCCTCCTCATGGCTATAAAACCAACATTTTATATTTTTATTGCCTTTATAAAATTAACAAAGTATTCTCCTTTAATTTATCATAAAACTTGCAAATGTTTTTTGAGTGTTTAAATATACTCACGAGGTTAAAGGGATTATTCTCCCTATTTAAAAATACCCTACATTACAATAACTCAACATGAAATGCCTATTGTACATAATACCTATTGTGCCGGTCTTTGTTTCCACTTTTCATCTTGCAAGTGCTTCAGTTTCTCATTGCTTCTCTTAAACTCTTTTCATAATGTAAAATTTCTTTATTTGTCAAAAAAGGTCGCAATATGATTTTTAGTAGATAAGACGACCATGGAACAATGCAGTATTAGGCATAGTGTTTGATTTTCCTGTGTAGCTATAAAAGAGACATTGTAAAAAAAAAAAAAAAAAAAGAGCTCATTACAGGCTCTCACCATTTTGTCACATCTGAGTACAATGCCAACACTAATTCAGTCAGCCACTGCCTGGTTCCTTGATAATACCCTGCCTCAATCTCTGCAGCTGTCTATCTGATCAGTTGAACAGAAACTCAGTCACATCCTCCACAGTGACCTTAATGAAACCTTGTAATAACTCGGAAATTAGAGTGTCTGAGAAAAGCTTGGGCAGCTACTTTAGCTTTGGATAACATGGTTTCCATGTTTCTGAATGACTTGCCAACCACTCCTTGCTTTCTTTTTGTGTCTTTCCCTCCACTGGCTCCCCAAACCTCTTTCTCCCTAATGCACGTGCTTTCTGTCAGCCCAAGGTAGCGCCTTCTGAGCACCCAATATGCCTGGAATAAGTTGACTCTCTCCCTTTGCTACCTACTAGGCCAGCTTCCAGTGATCTTCGAGACTCCTGTTTCCCTAGTGATGGGTCTTATTTGGAATGGACCTGTTTGCAAGAATAGTCACATTCTGAACTTCCTCTGAGATCAGACTTCCTCTTCCACTCCAACTTCCATATATTTGCCCCACATTATCAATATTTGTTGCAACACAAAGGTTTATAACTATCTTGTGTCCCTTGCTGGACCTCACGTGGTCTCTTTTGCCCTGTAATCATGAACTGGTTGCCTAGGGTTCTGAGAACTTTGAACAAGGGCTTGGTGGTATAGCAACACATTTATTCATTTGTGTGAGCTTTAAAATAAGAAATAGGGCTTAGCTAACTTGCACAGGCTGGCCTCAAACTTGTGATCCTCCTATCAGGCTCCCAAGTAAGGGGAACACAGGCCTACTATCATCATCAGCTTCAGGACACATTTGAAATATCATATTTGGAATATCTGAGGGAACTCTAGCATTTTCTTGGTTTGTACATTGCCATCATTTCTTTAGTAGAACACCAAGTTATAATCTCCAGAGAGGTGATTAGTTTCCCTTAAGGTGAACAAACTGTGGTGCAGAGGCCTGCTCACTATTTTGCAAGAAAAATTATATTTGAAAGCATTCATGCTCATTCTTTCACTTTTCCATGCATGTTTTCATGCTGCAAAAGCATAGTTGAATAATTGTGTCAAACTCTGCAGTGCATAGCCACAGAGATAAACAATATTTACCAGCTGGTCCTGTGTAGAAAAAGTCAGACTACGCCTATTTTAACTCTCTCTATCTTTGCTTGATCTTAGATATATTCCTATCTGTAGGATTAGTACTAACTAGGTGGTCAGGTACCTACAAGGTTGAATTGCAAGGCATTTTCACCAAAAGAGATGAAATTTGTTTTCAAATTAGTTTTTTTCAACTGAAGACATTAGTATATATGAAATAAATAAGCATAAAGTTAAACTAAGGCTTCTAGAATACTTGACTTTCCAAAAATGCAGTCAAAAGATGGGTAAGCATGAAACAAATTATTAATAATAATGGGAGTTCAATATGAATTAAAAAACACCAGTTTCATTCCTTGGTGAGTGCTCTCCTTATAGCCCATTTACTCAACTATACTCTGCTCTAGACAGATTCAGCTTTATTGGGTTGAAGAGAAAATTGCTATTGATTTTTTTCCCATCAGATATTACAATGACATGGTTATGAATGTCTACATCATGCAGACTTGCAAAAAGACAAGGCAAAAAAGTTTGTAGCCTCATTTACTAAATTGAGCCTGATAAAAAGAAAGCAAAATTCCTTATGTAAATCAAATGATGAATGTGCTGACAGTTAACGCCTTGAAAAATCATTCTAGAAGACAACATGCGTAACTCCTAAAATTTAAAATGGCTGAAGGAAGGAGTTTTACACCTCATTGTACCAAGTTTTATTTTTTCCTCTGTGCTGATTAAAATAAAGGAGTCATCATTGTCAGTGAGTACAGCCCATTACCTAGCTTTTATCAACTGCAAAGAGGTGTAAATACAAACTGTAAAACAGAAGAGAAAGATCATGACTCGCTGTCTGACAGTGAAGCTATTAAACACAATCAAAGACTCAGAGTGAACTCGTGTTGCCTTTCAACACATTGCTAGAGAAAGCTTTTTGCTGTACAACTAGAATAAAATGTCACAATTTTCAAACAATTGCCGGAAAAACTTGGTTTATAGCATTTCAAACAACTTCAAGTCTTTAAGTGGAGCAGATCTACTTACCGTAGGACATGTCACACTGCATTTAATCTGGACTCAGGGCTTCCCAAACTGTCATCAATAACTGATTAAAAGTTAATCCTTCAGGGCATTATCATCTGAGATCTTAGGACACTTATTGGTGGTTAAAATAGATAGTCTACAGAATGAACGAAGCCTCGCTTAGGTTAACAACAAAATCAATGCTTGTTGTCTCTTACAGAATACAAGCAAGATGATTTATCCTCAGGAAGTCAGTTGGAAGATGAGGTAAGGCGTGCTGTTCTATATTGAGAGGTGAAAATCCTGCCCGTGGCATAGGATTCTAGGACACTGAGTGAAAGGAACAGATGGGCTTTAGGACTGGACATGTAGATGCAAAAGACCTACAGGTTCTCTAATTCACTCCCTGAGTTCTTTGAGTGTCACCAAAAAGAGCTTAGTGATATTTTTCCTGATGGTCCTTCAAGGCCTGCGCCCTCAAGGTTAAATTGTTACAGAACATCTGTTTCTGAAAAGGCTGTGAGCAAAAGGCATTTGTAATAAAGCAGTTATGTTCTTGGAAAGGGTCAGGCACGACTATTTGAAAATGGGAGCACCTGCTCTAGGGCCAGCCCTTTGCCCTGCTCATAAACAAGGGTGCAATTCAGTTATGTTCAGTTTGTGTTTCATACATTCCCTTTGGACTCCAAGTTCTGGACTGGACCACTTTCACTTGAAGCTCTGTGTACACTTTTTTTTTTTTTAAATAACTAAAGTGTTATATTTTTATTTATTACTTTTAATAAGAAATAACAATATGATAGTTTTAAAACACGTTAGTAGTACATTCGCAATAATTGACACATTGCATATTGTTGTCCTCATAGTAGTTATACAGAGCACAGGGTGTAGACATGATAAATTTTCTAATCGATATTAAAGAAAGAAAAAAAGAAAAAAATTCTTCTCTTTGAACTAAGACAAGTAGTTGTACACATAGTCCAATGTTTCATATTTTCAGTGGGTTACTGGTGAAACTGGCAATGTTGGAGGCTGTTGGTTTAAGCCTCTTACAGCTCAACATACTAATCTTGCTCTGTGTTTTATGCCTTGTAATTAAGCTTTTCTGCTGGGTGATCAATGGCAAGTTAAAACAAGACCTGTATAACAAAACATTTATCTTTTGTATCTTCCAAGGTCAAATTGCCTCAGGATTAACCTTGGAACCATGTACAGTGCTTTGTAGAACTGTTGTCAGTGTCAGTCAACTTTATAACTAAAGGATGAGTCATGGCCATTGCTTGACCAGTTTGCTCTCTGTCAAAGCCTGAGAGAATGTTTTTTCTCTAGGTGACTCTCCCTAGACACACTATACTTTATTTATCCCTTTCCTCTGAGGTCCCATAGTCTCCTTGAACAGAAAATTTGGATACCATCTCACTCCAGAAAGAATGGCTATCATAAAGAAATCAACCAATAACGAATGTTGGAGAGGCTGTGGGGAAAAGGAACCCTTCTCCAACTGCTGGTAGGAATGCAGACTGGTGCAACCGTTATGGAAAGCAGTGTGGAGGCTCCTTCAAAAACTAGAACTGGAAATCCCATTCAATCCAGCTATCCCCCTAATGGGAATTTTCCCAGAAGAACTGAAAACGTCATATCATAATGATATCTGTGCACCTATATTTATAGCAGCCCAATTTGTAATAGCCAAATCTTGGAAACAACCAAAATGCCCATCATCTGAAGAATGGCTGAAGAAGATGTGGT
>PVKN010030144.1:0-12810 GCA_004027915.1 Capromys pilorides
AACTCATGATCCAATGGGATTATGGGCAATCCAAGGATGAGATTATGGGTTTGAGTACTGCTGGGATTAAGGGTGTGACCTGAGGTGAATAGCCTGAAGTAGAGAGCTTAAATGTGATACAGGAGAGATATAGAGACAGATTCTCTCTCTCTGTTGCCTCTGTTGCACTGTTGCTGTTCCACTGCCATTAACTGCTGGCCTCTGCCATGTGTGAACCTGTCTTGGAGTCTGCCAAGTATGGACTGAAACCTCCAGTAACTGTGAGTTAAACCTTTCCTTCCTTCATTTTGGGTGTTGGGTGTTTGTTCTAGCAATGAGAAAAGAATAACTGAGACATTGTCCATGGAGGGTCCTGATTCTTTCTCAGGTTCTTGCTGTCCTGCAACAACCCCTTTACTCTTCTACTTGTTTTTCTTGCCTGCCTCCTCCGCAGTAGAAGCAGCTCCCTCTTCTCTGTCATGTGGGTCCAGGTAGCCATTCAGGTGGCTTCTGGAGACCTCTGCCTCCTCCACAACCACCATGATGCCAGAGAGAGCCTCTTGTTCATTTTTTGATTCAGTCTTATTTTGTGGGGTCTAATTTTTTGGAAATGTTTATAAATTCTAGACTTTTGTACATTGAAGATTAGTTTGCCAAAATTGTAGGTTGCCTATGCAGGTTGCCTCTTCACTCTGTTACTTATTTCTTTTGCTGTGCAGAAACTTCTAAATTTGACATTCCATTTGTTGATTCTTGGTATAATTTCTTGCACCATTGAAGTTTTGTTCAGAAGATCTTTGCCCATGGCCATGTCTTCAAGATTTTTACCTATTTTATTTTTTGGCAGGTTGCTTCTATTTTAACATTCTAACCTGTAACCCATTTTGACTTTAGTTTAGTACATGGTAAGATACGTGTACTAGATTCACCCTTTTGCATGTGGTTAGCCAATTTTCCCCAAACTGCTTATTAAAGATACTGTATTTCCTCTAGTACATATTTTTTGACTCTTTCATCAAAAACAAAATAACTGAATGTACCTGGGTTTATTTCTGCATCCTCTTTTCTCTTCCATTGACCACTGTGTCTGTACTTGAGCAGTACCATGTTGTTTTGATCACTGCAGCTTTGTAATGTAACTTGCACCCCAGAATTGCAATATTCTTTGCCTTGCTTTTGTTACCGAGTATTGCTTTAGCTATTGTGGGTCTCTTCCAATTAAATTATGAATTTTATCATTCCTTTGCTTAATTTTGTGCAGAATATTGTTGATATTTTGTTTGGGATTATATTAAATCTATATATCAATTTTGAAAGTGTGACCATTTTGAGTATATTGGTTCTTCCTATCCAGGAGCAGAGGATATCTTCCAACTTCCAACGTCCTTTACAATGTCCTTTTCAGAATACAACAGAGGCCTTTCATTTCCTTGGTTATATTAATTCCTAAGTATTTAAATTTTCTTGATGTGGGCCGGTGAGATGGCTCAGCAGTCTAAAGCACCTGCTTAGGCAAGCTTAGGAAACTGCAGGGACCATGGTTCGATCCCTGGCACCACATGCTGCACCAGCCCCACCCCCAGGGCAGGCTGAACTGATCATCAAAAAAAAAAAAATTATTGATGCCAATGGTTATGCTGCTTTTCTAATTTATTTTTCAGTGATTTCGACTATTGTGTACAGATATACTATTGATTTTTGTGTGTTGATTATTTTTCCTGCTACACTATTGAAATTGGTTACTAATTCTAATAGTTTTGGGTAGAATTATTGACTCTTCTATGTGGAAGGTAATTTGACTTCTTCCTTTCCTATACCTGTCTCTTTAAGTTCTATCTTTTGCTTTTGCTCTGGCCAACGTTTTGAAAACTATTTTGAACAGGAGTGGTGATAGTGGACATCCTTGTCTTATTTCTGATTTTAGAGGGAAAGATTTTAGTGTTTCCTATTTAATATGATCTGTGTAGTAGGTTTGTTTTACATGACTTTTGTCAGAATGAGATAACACCTTTCTATACTTAATTTATTCAGGCTTTTTTTTTTATCATGAATGGATATTGGACTTTGTCAAAGGCTTTTCTGCATCTGTTGAGATGACCATATGTGTTTTGTACTTGCTTATGTTTATGTAACATGTTACATTTATTGATTTGTTGAACCACTCTTGTATCCTGAGGAAGAAGCTTATTTGGTCAAGACATATGATCTTTTTGACATTTTTTGTTGCTACTTATCCATTGGCCTCACTGTGTCTTCTGTGGTTTTGTATGTGTTCAGTTTGTTGTTTCTATTGAAAATATTTTTAAGTATTTTTCTCTATACTCAGGTCAGCATTCTTCCGAGATTTTTTTTGTGTGAGGTACCTTATCTCTCCACCTATTCTGAAAGATAGCTTTGCTTAGTAAGTTAGTCTGGGTTGAAAGTTATTTGCTTTTAGGACTTGAAATACTTCACTACAACCTCTTCTGGTATTCAGGGTTTATACTGAGAAGTTTTCTGTGAATCTAATTGGCTTACTTTTATATGTGATTTTTTGGTTGCTTATTTTTCTCTAGATGCTTTCAATATTGTGGGGGGTTTTGCTGTATATTTGGGGTCTTGCTAAGAATATATATTAGTGAAATTATTTCATCATAATTATTTGGTGTTCTATAAGCAGCACTTACATTTTAAACGCTTATATTTAGAAAATTTTCAAGCATCATGGCCAAATTCTCCTACATAATGTCCACTAAACTCATGCTCAAGGGAATAAAAGCCAAAAGTAAGAAGAAAAAGAAAAGAGGAGAAAAAAAGAAGAGGATGAGGAAACTTAACTTGATATTGTTGGAATGTGATGGACAGCAGCCATCTTTGGTGATATTTCAGGAGCTATCACTACTGAAATGGATAAAAGAACCTATATCCATGCACTTGACAATGGTCTCTCTACACTGGGAGCACCACGTAAAGTTGATGAAGGTTCTAGTCCTCCAGAACAGTTTACTGCTGGCAAGTTGTCTGATTGCAGAATTTCTCTGAAATCTGGCTATGGAAAACACCTTGGTATCAATTCAGATGAACTTGCTGTTGGACATTCAGATGCTATTAGACCAAGAGAACAATGGGAACCAGTGTTTCAAGATGGGAAGATGGGCCTTACTAGCCTCAAATAGTTGTTTTGTTGGATGCAGTGCAGGAGAAGAAATAATAAAGATTAGATCCTGCGCTGAAAGGGAAACCAAGAAAAAAGATGACATCCGAGAAGAAGACAAAAGGAATGCAGAACAGTGTGAAATCAACTATGCAAAAAAATTTCAGAGTTTCCAGGACCATAAACTTCAAATCAGTAAAGACAACCATAAAATTCTTAAAAAGACTCAGAAAGACGTATTTTTACACGAGATAGTTCTGGACAGGAGAGCCCAATTGAAAGCTGATAATTACTGCAAATGACCAGGATTTTTTTTTCTGCCTACTCCTTTTGCTTTTTCTGAATAAAATATTCAGTGGTAGTACTTGGTACAATTCTTGGGCTGCTGTGGAATTATTGCTTAATAAAAATCTAGTTTCAGCAAAAAAAAAAAAAAGAAAAAAATTTTCTCCCATAATTTCTGTAAGCATATTAGTGTATCTATCTTTGTTATGTTCTAATTTTTTTCTAACTCTAGTTAAACTTAACTTGGTTTTCTTATTATTATCTAGTAGATGCTGGATAATCTTATCTTCTTCTCTTATTTTCTTTTTGGCTTCTTTGGCCTTTTCACCATAATTCATTCTTGTCCTCACTATCTTCACATTGGTCATTGATGTTAAGTGTGTGCTGTTACATATTTAGAAAGAAATAACAGAGATAATGTGGTACAAAATTGGTAGTAGGAAATGAGAATAGGAAAAGATTGTCTGATTGATATAAGTATTAGAGAAAAAGTTTAAGCAAGGCCATTGAAGCAGTGGAAGGGAAAGAAAAGAAAAGCAAAATTTAGAATGAATGAGGCACAGGAGAACCTGGTCTCTGAGTGAAGGAGCTGAACCTGTGGTTCCGAGACCCTGTCTCTCAGAGGATTGTCCCCTCCCCACACCAGCCTGCTCTCCCACTGCCAGAGGTCCTCTGTGAGTGTCCTTTCCTCATCCACTCTGGGATCTTGGGAATGTGGAGCAACCCATAGACTGTTCAGACAAAGAGATACAGATGAAAGTGGGAGGGATAGTAAATGGGAAAGTGAGAATTTCCTTACTTTCTATAAGTTACATTTGGCAAAACAAACCTTTTTCTTCTAGAAACTATGAAAATCGTAAGAGTTCCTTGTTCCCTATGTGAGTGACAATTATTACTTCGAGATTTTTTAAGAGCTCACAAAATAGGGTGGGCCAGATAGCTCAGCAGACTAAAGCACCTGCTTAGGCAGAGCACAGTGGCCAGGGTTCAATCCCTGGCATGCCATGCTCACCCCGGCCCTTACCTCAGGTGCACTGAGATAATGATTGAGACTAACATGGTGGCACACACCTGTCATCCCAGTGCTGGGGAGGCTGAAAACAGGAAAATCACTGTGAATCCCATCTACATAGTGAGACCTCATATTCCTTGTTAAAAAAAAAATGCACAAGATAAAACCTCTGGATGTATGGGAATTATTTTTCATGATATTTATAGTTTCTAGAAGAATATATTGCTTATTATTTATGTCATTTAGCTTTCTGATACAAAAAATGATCAACTTATAAAAGGTTTGTTTTGGTTCAAAGTTTGAGAGGCTTTGGCCCATGATTAATTATCCTTGTTGCTTTTGTGCCTGTTCTGAGGTGGAGCAAACCAGTCACCAAAAGGCCAGGAAGCAAATGAGAAGGAGACTGAGGGGCCACACTACTCTATACAGCCCTGCTCCACAGTTCCAAGCACATCCTTCGAGGCACCATTTCTTAAAAGCTCCTCCATCTCCAAATAGCATCAGGTCACGGTGTTCTCTAATGTGTAAGTCTAGGAGGACATTGTGTAGACAAACTACAGCATGGGAAGTGTTTGAATTAAGTGAATAAATACTGGTTAACTAAATGAAAAAGTGAAGGAAAAATTAAGAATGCTGAATCCATCTGATGTTCACTGGATTGTTTGACACTGATTCAACACCAGCTGAATGTCTGGGTCTGTACTACAGTGCAGGGCGGACTAATGAAGAAGGGCTGACTTTATTTCCTTATAGTGCATTGCCTTTGATCTCAAAATTTTAGTTGCCTATGAATCACCTAATAAGTTTATCAAACACATGTGTCACTGTGATTCAACAACCTAAGGGCTCAGAGACTCTGATGGAGAATGTGTAGATTTGGCCTCAGGAAAACATACTTTAAAAAAAACTACACCTGGGGATTTGATCCCTGGTCTGCCATGCTGGCCCCACTGCCTGGACATACGAACAAGAGGGCAACTGACAGTGGGTGTGGTGGTGCGCACCTGTAATCCCAGCTTTTGCGAGGCTGTAAACAGGTGGATCACTATGAGTCTGATCTAGTAGTGAGACCCTGAACACCCGGTAGACCCTTTCCTAAAAAAATACAAAAGTAAATAAATAAATAAAAACCTACCATCTGCCTTGAGAAATTCTGATGTCACAGATCTAAGTACTACACTTTAAGAAATCTCAATCTAGAAACAAATCTCTGATAATCAGCACATCAATGGAATAGCTCACCTGTGAGATGACAGAGCTATCACTTGGACGGAGTCCCGAAGAATGAGTCAGAGTTTCGTAAAGAGTGGAGATGAAAAAGAGTGGGGGCGTTTCTGGCAGAGGAAACACCAGGGAAGTGTGGAAAAATTAGAATATTAGGAAACAGTGAAATGGCAACCTTTGTTGAACTTTTAGATCTACAATTTCTCTCCACACCATTAAGTTTTCTGGATACCTGGTCTGGTGTTGCCAGAGAAACAAAGAAGAGTAGCATTTACATTTTGGCAGATCTGCTGAGCCAGTGAAGCGTTTATGAATGTCATGAAGCTCTTTGTAAGGGTACCTGGAAGTAATTTGTACCAAACCAACAGCTACAGTAATCAGTTTCAACTGTAGCTCCATGTTTCCCTTGGCCAAAAACGCATTAAGTTGTTTTCCAGTTCAAAGAACTCAACAAATGGTGGCAAGGCAAAGTCACCAGAAATGTACACCTGATTTTCATGACAAATATGGTAATGCTATAGTAGTTGGTGAAGCCACATTCTGTATGGCTGCATGGACTTATACAGCAACACAAATTGGAACAGAACAGAACCTCTCCCCGTTGGCAGAGTCACCCCAAGGAATGGAGAGATCAGTAAACATGCCAGCTGATAGGATACAGCTAAATTATTTCTAAATGAAATCATAATTGGTGCCAAGTAAAAGCACTCTGCATCCATTAAAATATGTCCTATTGAAGAAATAAAATATAATTTAATTCTTTAAAAAAAAGAATGTCATGAAACAGACAGGCTATGGGTTAGCTTCTATCACTGTAACAAAGGAGGAATGATTTATTTTGGTGCTGCGTTTTGAGGGTTTCACTCTGTAGGTCTCATTCTGTTGCTTTAGCTTGCTAGTGATCCAGGAACCTTATGACAGGAGACAGTGACAGAAGAGAGCCCTCCATCCTCAGGCATCTAGGAAGCAGAGAGAAAGGGGCTGGGACAGATATAGGTTCCCTAGCTCCAGTTCATGGTGCTGCGATCTAGTCCCTTCACCGGACCCCACTTTCTATCTTCATCACCTCCCAAAGTACCATCAAAGTATAAATCCATGAATGGATAAGTATGCTGATGATGTTAGAGCCCTCATATTCCAATCATTCCCCAAATCCCCACCACTGAATATATGAGACTTTTGGGGGCTATCTTAGGTCAAAACCATACCAAGCCACCACCACCAGGTAGCAGTGACTATGTTCTAAGGAGTCTATCTTTAGCTGCCTAAATTTGGCTTCAGCACAATTAGAGTATTTCCTTCCTTGGTTGCAAGACCTTCCATAATCCAATTCTAGAAAAATTGGATCATAAAAAGCAGAACAAAGCATTTTCTTAGTAGTAACTAACTTCCTTTGCAGTAAGGACATTTTTATTTAATTAAGAATGTGACCTTTGTCTCAGTTACCAAGAATGGAACAAATAATTTTCCAGCTAAAAAGGAGTCATTTAGATAAACTTCTCAAAAAAGGAAATTAGGTTGTTTATAAAAGCAGCTAAGCACATTCAAACATACTTTTCGTTATTCTCACAAACCTGCAGGACAATCATTAGTGTTTCTTTCCTAGAAAGATGAGCACACAGAAAATGATCCTGGCAACAATTTCTAATTGGTTTTTGAATAATGATGCTCCTTGTTCTTTCCAAGGAAAAGTGAGAGGTGAATTTGGTTATTATTCATGGAGAAAGAATCACACTGATAGAATACTATCACTCTGCTTTGTAATACTTAAGCTGTTGCAGCATTTAGATATTTTAGCTCAAAATTTGTAATATGTCAAACACCGGACATGCTTTGTTGGGGGGGGACTAGCAGCCATCAGTTTAGGCAATCCTAAGGGACCAACATTACCAGTGTGTTTTTGTAAAGGATCCTGGAGAGCTGGGAAGACAAACATATGACAGCAATGCATCAAAGTAGGTTTTAAAATGACCTAAGGACAGGCTTAATTTCTTCTGCCACACTTCTGGACCCTCGGTGCCACAGCTTTTGCCTGTGCCAGACCCCATCTGCAAAGACCCCTCAGTTGGTGTGGTTCTTCCCACCTTAGCTCCTCTCTCCAAAATTTCTTCTCCATTGAACTGCAACAGGTTTGTGCTCCAGTCCACTTCAGCAGGTTATAACCATCTCTCTTTGGAGGACAAAACAGCTTCCTACGCAAGTACAGTATCCCACTAAAGGCTCATTCTTTCTTATGACCAGAACACTGGGAACTTCTATCTAGAAGAATGCTTTAAACACTTGCACTTGTAAAAATTTTTCCTCTCGTGGCCAGATTAAATGGGCTATACTATGTGCTATAGTGTGTCCTGCCTTTTTTCACCTTCAACTTTGTCAATAATTAAAATGATATAAGATCCAAGTTATCTCAGGAGCCTGTCTTCCAAAGTGAGTTTTTCATGTACCTTTCATGAACCCTGTCCCATGAGACACTTGCATCCCTCCAGGACAACAGAGCAAGGTGACATAAAGAACCTAATGATGAACTTCAAGATATTCAAAACACAATAACACAAATCCAAACCTTAAGAAGGCAAATCACAACAAGCAGAAATTAATGAGATTAATATTTAAAAATACAAAAAAATCGATGAATCTAAAACTGATTCTGTGAAATAAAGAAAATAAATAGTCAAATTTGCTAAAGAGAAAAAAATCTCATTGACATAGTTAGAAATGAAAAAGGTGAATTTGCAATGTAAATTGCCAAAATCCAGAACATACTAAATACTATGAAAAACTATATTCCAACAAATTTCAAAATCTTTAAGAAATGGATGGATTACTAGACTCTATCAGTTACCTAAAATAAAACCAGAAGACATAAAAAATTATGAATAATCCAATAACTAATGATGAAATTCAAGTAGTAATAAAATAAATCTACCAACTAAGAAAAGCCTACATCTGGGTAAGCTCACTGCTGAGTTCTACAAGATCTTTAAAGAAAAGAAGAAGTTAAACTGTTGTTGTTGTTATTATTATTATTATTAATGTATTTGGTTCTTACAGGGTCTCACTATGCAGCTCAGACTCATACTGATCCTCCTGTTTTCAGCCTCCCCACCATGGAATTACAATGGCATGCCACTATGCCCAGACTTTGTGACCTGCTCAACCCACCCTGGGGGGTGGGCTGGTGAGGCATGTGGTGCCAGGGATCCAGCTGTGGTCCCTGCTCTTGCCTAAGCTTTACTATTCAGGCCCTTTAGTCCACTGAGCTATCTCACCTGCTCCACTGAGCTATCTTGCCAGCCACTAAATTATTATTTGCAGATGACAGGATGCTCTACCAAGAAGACCTCAACAATTCCACCAAAGGATTCTTAGAATTGATAACCAATTTCAGCAGTGCAGCAGGATATATAATCAACACACAAAACCCAGGATCACTCCTGTACACTAATAATGAGCTCTCTGAGAAAAAATTAGGAAAACAGTATCATGTACTGTGGAGGACCACCTGAGCAGCTCTCCTTGAAAGAAGAGCGACCATCTCCATTTTGACTGAGCCTGACCCTATTCCCTTGTATTAAAATGTAAAGAGCTGGCTAGGACTTCTCATTATCCTTTCAATTGGCCTTAAGCAGTGTGTAACGGTCTAGCTGAGGTGCTGGTGGCAATTTTTGAAGATGGCAAACATGTTTCCCTGATAACAGGACAAAGAGCCAATGCTCCACGGTGTCAGCTGGGATTGAACCTCGAGATAGAGGCTATGACTTTCTGGGGCTTGAAAGATTACACATCAGAGCTGAAGCACCAGATCTCCAAAATATTAGATACTAGCTCAATAGCATAACGTAAATTACTTCCTTTGTACATCTCTGAATATGGCAGAGGTGAATGCAGGCCTCCTACCTAACCCACCTCACAGTGCTCATCTTCTTCCCACAATTCCCTTCAATGCTCACCTTCCCAAAATTCCTTTTCACAAGCCACTCCCCTTTCTCTAATGAATAAAGCCTGAGTGCAGCCCTGGGTCGCTCTCTTGGTTCCGGAAAGCCATCTTTATGGCTGGACTTAGGGCCCCTTGGCTCCCCAGTAATTATATAAATATGTCTTAGTATCTTTATTATCGCCGTGGGTTGCGCTGGGAGTGGTAGATTAGAATTAAGTTGGTGGATTCCAGTAACAGGTTTTAGGATTGTAAGTTTAGACTTCTTGAGCCAAGATGAGAACCAGGAAGGGACTCCAACAATGAATAATAGCATCAAGAAAAATAAAATATCTAGGAACTAACCTAACCAAGGAAGTGAAAGACCTCTGCAAAGAAAGCTATATCACTCTTAGAAAGGAAATTGAAGAGGCCATCAGAAAATGGAAATATACCCCTTGTTGGACAGGCAAAGCCAATCATATCAAAATAGCTATACTTCTAAAAACCAATATTCACATTTAATGTAATCACAGTCAAAATACCTATGGCATTCCTTGAACAACTAGAGAAAATAACCTGTTTTCATTACTTTCCTCTCATTGCTGATACAAAATATTCAACATCCAAAGTTAGAACAGGAAATGTTGATTTAGCTCACAGTTTGTGGAGGTTTCAGTCCAAAATCAGCCTCTCCAAAGCAGGATGGCAGGACAGAGAGCCAGCAGTTCAAGGCTGCAGAAGACAGCAAAAGCAGTAAGAGCGAAAACGGGGGAGTTTCTTCCTTTGTTTTGTATGCAGGCTACTGCCTTGGGTGGGGGGCGCTCTGGGCCCTCCTCTTGCTCAGGCTCAGGGTGATTACAAAGTGAGTCACTTAGTTAACCCTCTAAACTGCTCAAGTGGACACAGTATATCAACCATTACAGTGTGGAACCGTCACGCACTTGTATTTATGTACAAATAAACTAAAACTTAAAATAAATTAAATTAGGGCTGGGATATAGCTCAGTGACACAAGTGCCTGCCTGGCAAGTGCAAAGTCCTGAGTTTAATTCCCAGTACCAAAATAATAATAATAATAACAATAATAACAATAATAATAATAATAAATTATTATTATAAATAATTATTGTATTAACTATTTCTATTTTGTTATTTTCCATGTGACTTGTATGTTTCTTATCAATTGATTTTTTAATTTTTAAAAAATGTATTTGGTACAGGGTCTCACTGTGCAGCTTGGACTCGTAGTGACCCTTTCAAGGGCTGGGACTACAGACATGGGCCACCATGCCTGTTCTCAGTGGTGGGCTCAGGGCTCCCAGAGGACAGGTCCCATGCAGCCTGTGGTGTTGAAGATCAAATCCCGTTGCCTGCACTTGCCTAAGCAGGTGCCTGGTCTGCTGAGTTATCTCACTGGCCCTGATTTTTAAATTTGTGTTCAATCATTTAAGCATATTTATTTAATATACTTCTTTTTAAATTTCTATCTTTTAAATTCTATGGAGTGGCTGGGCGTGGTGGCACACATGTGTAATCCAAGCACTTGGGAGGCTGAGGCAGGAGGATCAGTGTAAGTTGGAGACCAACCTGGGCTACAAAAGTGAGCTCAAGGCCAGCCTGAACTGCATAGCAAGACCCTGTCTCCAAAACACAATAAATAAATAAATAAATAAATAAATAAATAATTCTATGGAGCATCTACAAATAGGAACTAGGGAGATCTTTTTTGAATAGGTGAGGTAAAGAAAAGAAGGAAGGGAATTGGAAAAGGAGAAAGAAGGGTGCAAGCAAGTAACCGAAGGGAAAATGTTGAAAATAAAGCTTTTGCAAATAGGAAAGGCACTGTATTTTAGAAAGAGCAGGGAGAACGTGGAGAGGTAGGAGACAGAAAGGGATTAAGGTTGCACCATGTACATGTACCAACTGGGCACAATAAATATGATTATCATGTTCTGCAAATGTGTACTAAGAAAGAAATAAAATAAAAACGATTAAACACACTAAAACTGCATGTTTTGAAAACTTTTGTTTGCTTTTCAATATCCAGTCTTAAAACTGGAATTCAATTATTTAAACTACTTGGTTCGATACCATGCTTGCCTTGTTGCTAAAATGCCTTCAAAAGAATCACCAATAGAGCTGAATATAGCCTTCTAGTCCCCATTTGGGGGATTCTACCTTAGGCATTAGAACCAAGAATTCATATTTGTAAAGACATCTGAGGATGACTCAGATACAAAGCCAGATTTGGGGCCTATGAGCGCAGAAGGCAGACGATGAGCCATGGTGTGGCATAGAACAAATGATTTTGTAGCTAATTACACAAAAATTCTGGGAAATATGTTAGAAGGATCTTGCTAGAGCCTCGTTCCTCCCATATCCCAAGTGTTAGTCATCATTACAACTAAGAAAGCCATTTGGCATTCGCGCTATCTGGAACAACTGACTGTTAACAATCTAAAAAATCAGCAAGGACATAAATTTTCCGTAAAGGAAGCGTCAGCGCCAGAGCCATTCATGAGCACCGGTCCCTGCCTGCTCCTCGTTGGGAGTGGCAGCCTCCTGAGTGGAGAGGGGACGCCAGGCTGTGGAAGAACAATCCTTCCGCGCAAGGTTCTCTGGGAAACGGCCTGGAGAGAGCCGGAAGCGGAAGCGCTGTGCCCGCGTCTCCGAGATGGCGCTTCTGTTGTGCTTCGCTTTCTCCTAAATAAATGTATCTTAAATAAATGTACGTTTTCCTACCTAAAGTTGTTTCCATAATTAGTACGATGGGAGGCCTGTTCCCTGATGGTGGCCCACTCTGTCATGATGCAGTTTTTCCTAAAGGATTTTGAAATATTTTTAAAATATTGAGTCATCTTTGCTATGGAATTCTGCTTTTCCTGAGACGCTGACGGGAGGGAGCGAATCTTCAGAACAGTTTTTGCATTCTCCTTTGCCAGAACCTCTGAGGTATTCTACCATCGTCTATTGAATTTAATATGAATTCCCTGGCTGGCATCCTGAATGTGTCAGTATATTTGCTAGAAAACAGTTGAGCAAAGATATTTTTAAAAAGATTGCCGGGCCAGCCCCGCCCCGGGAAACGCTGAGGTAGCGATTTACACTGGATGTGGCGGGGCGTGCCTATAATCCCGGCGCTTAGGAGACTGAAAACAGGAGGACCACTATGAGTCCGACCTGTGTAGTGAGACTCTGTAGATTCTGTACCAATATATATATATATATATATATATATATATATATATATATATATATATA
>PVKN010030145.1:0-12810 GCA_004027915.1 Capromys pilorides
TCAATGCTTCTTAAACATTACTGCACCTTATAGTCACCAGGTGAGCTCTGAAAACTTCCAGCGCCCAAGATATGCCCCATACCACTTAAGTCAGCATGTTTGGAAGTGAGACCTTTACACTAGTTTCTTTTTTTAAATGAGAATCTCTCCAGGTGGTTCCAATATGGAGTCAAGTTTGAGCACTAGTGTGATGAACATGCACCATTAACTGCTTAGGCAGAGCAACCCTGCAGGACTCCAGCAAAACAGACTTTCTGCCTTGTGATGGGAATGATGGTTCTGGACACAAAGCCAGAATTTCATTCTGAAAATGTGTTCATTTGGTTCTGTAAGTACTTAATATAATCCACACAGGCTAAGTAGTTAGTTGCTAAACTGCAAACACCCATCTCATTTCATCTCAGCCCACCGTTGGCCATCTGGTCCTCTGTATTCCCATTCCAGGGCCATGTGTGTATTAATGAAATGATTGCATCTGATTACATCTTTTATTCAGAGTGCAAGAAGAGCAGCTCATGTGTTTTCTTCTGCAGCATCATTGTTTCTATCACGATGTCAAAAACTAAGCTTTTTCTCCTTCGTACAGAGGTAAGGTGGTCTTTTAGTGAGGTAAGAATAGAAATCAAATATGTGACTGTTTATAGTCAAATTTTTATAATTAATTTTTAATATTTATTTATATCTATAGGATAGATATTTCCATCAAAACATGGAATTTCTCATGTCAGATACTTGTTAATAGACTCTTAAAATATTAATCATATAGCTCATAGTAAGGATCGAGTATGGCAATTAACGCATGAGAGGGATCACTGGAAAGCTCAGCTATTCATGTTCCTGTCTGATTTCCCTAACATTCACATTTTCAAAAGCGCATGATCAGAAGCCCACATGCCTAGACTTTATTACAGTATTAGGGCTGGTGGAGTGGGGGCCGCTGTGAGAAGGAGACTCACTCCTTACAGTAATCCTTCATGATGCTGTTGCAGCCACAATAATTCTTTTCCTAATGGAAATATTAACAAGTTAAAAATTCCTTCTGATGACATCTGAATGCACAGACTGGTATATAGGATGGCTAAGTGGATAAATAGTATGGTGTTTACTGTCAACTAATCACATTTACTCCTACCTGCATTTAAAAATTGACAGAAGTCCATGAATACCCACTGTGCATCTACATGCATTACTATGAGTGAATTCTACCCATGCATTAATGTTTGATCCTTGCACATGTACGCACTCCCTCTCATCTGTCAGTTCAGTGAAAATTTACTCATTGCCACCTGTGTGAACACAATAATCAGCAAAATAATGTTGTCCATGATCTCAGGGAGCCTAAAACCTAGCAAGAGAGACATATACTATTTAATCAAACAGTCTAAATACTTACATGCAATTTTAAAACTGATGAGTAGATAACTGAGTTAAGCAGCCCTGGGTATATGATGAAGAAGGGAGGCACTTTCTCTGTGGATAACAATCAGGAGAAGAAAGGCATTCCTTAGCTAAGATGAAAGGAAGAGTAACAGTGAATTAAGTGAGAGGGACAGAAGAGGGGCATTCGGAGTGGGAGGAACAACAGTAAACAGGTCCTAGGACAGGAGCGAGTAGCACGGTCCAATAATTGCATGGTCTCCATCTCTATGATATAGTACAGGGGAGAGGTTTGAGGCAAAGCTGGGGAGGCAGAAAGGGACTGAAGACCTTTTGGACCAGGTGAAAATATCGACAGAGGGTTGGGATATAGCTCAGTGGCACACAGCCTCCCTAGCAAGAGCAAGATCTTGAGTTTAATTTCTGGTACAAAATGTACAACATTTGAAGGCATACAAGAGCAGAATGGCATAATTAGTTTGTTTTCTGAAGCAAAGTCTATTTGCATTACAGTGTGATTTCTGGAGAAGAGAGGTGGAAGCCGATTCAAGGAAAGAAGTGATATTACTACCACTGCTGATGTGTCTTATTCAAAGATATCCTCATGCACTTAACTTCCTGCCCCGGAGGACTGAGTCTACACAAAGAAACACCTCTAGAGTATCATCTTCTGCCAGGTAAATCAGTTGAATGACTTCTCAGTAACAATCCCAATTTTGTAATGTTCTTTAATTATATAGGAAACAAATAAGCCCTAATTATAATGGTCAACATAATCCCACAGTTGGTTGAATCTAAAAGAGAAAGTACTAATTGTGTTGCCACATTCAGTTTATTTTCTTTATGCAATAAACACATTCTGCAAGACAGATATCTGGTATTTCATAATTCCATAGAAATTTTAAGAGTGGGCCCTTCAGTTAGAGGCCATAGCTCCTGTTTCTCTCTGTCTGTCTCTCTCTCTTTCTCTCTCTGTGTCTCTCCCCCCCCCGCACCCCTCTTTCTCTCCATTAGAAACACAAGCTTTGCCACATTTCCATGGTTCAACAGAGTCCAGAGTCAAATCCGGATGAGGGTGAGGTTTTATTGGAAAAAGAGGGTACTGAGGCATTCAGTCATGCCCCGAGACTTCAGCTATTCATTGTTTTAAAATGGTGTGATTCCCAAATAGGAAAATCAACACTGCTGTGAATAAAAAAAACCAAGTTCAGAAAAAAATGAAATCTATCTCCTTAAGAAAACACAAATTTGCTCCAGATTTGATGCCATAACTCAAACTACTCCTGAAGCTTCTCTTTTGGAATTTTCTTTAGAGCTCCTTGTTAGTATGTAAGAAAAAAATCTCATTACTTGAAAAAACACTTTGTTATATTTGTTTTTTTACTACATTTGGTATGAGTCAGCTTGAGTGCCTAACTTATTTTCATTAGTGGTTTCTAAAAACATGTATTCTAATGAATCTAAATTTTTGAGGGATAAAAAGGATTTATACCTGTATCTTAGCTACTAAGCTGAAAGGCAGGTTCCTTCTATGTCTCCAAATTATAAGTTGGAAGGTTTCTTTGTATTCTTCATTGACACCAATGACTTCTAGATGTTTGCAAAATCAAATTTCCCTTCAAAGAGTGGATTTTCCACTACAGAGAATATTTATATTTTCACCAACTCCAAAGAAATCACAAAAAGCAGTGGACAGATTCCTAAAAGTTTCTAGATAGCGAGAGCAAGCTATAATTTGTGCAGTGGCTTTTTAAGTCTATAGTTTCTGGTTAGAAGTGCAATAGTTATTTAAACTGTAGTGTGTGTGTGTGTGTGTGTGTATGTGTGTGTGTGTGTGCACGCGCGCAGGAATCCTCTTGGTTTTTGATGAATACACAGGTTCGCTACATAGATTCACCTTTCATTTAAAGCATGTTTCTGGGGGGTCATGAAGATACCTCAGCAACCTAAGTAAGTGCAAGGGCCTGGGTTCAATCCTCAGTACCGTGCCATGCTGGCCCCATCCCAGGTGCCCCAAGCCACCCACCAAGAACAAAAGTGGTGATGCAACCCTTTAATCCCAGCACTGGGGAAGCTGAAACAAGAGGATCACTATGAGTCTGAGCTGCTTGGTGAAACCCTGTACCAAATTTTTTAAAATGTATGTTTCTGGGGCTGGAAATGCAGTCAGTGATACAGCTCTTGTCTGGCATGCTTAAGACACTGGGTTTTATCATCTAGTGAAGAAAAAAACTGTGTTTCCTATGAGTTTTATTACAATAACAGTATCAATGATGCCACCATTTTATGTTTGCTTCTCATTATCCCAGCATTTCAGAGCACTTTTTCCACCTAGATAAACTAACTTAACCCTTAGTATGTTATTTATATAAAAATACAAGTATTATTTTAGTTAGACCACCTTGAAGCTATAGTCTAACATATTATTATACATATTTTATTTATCTTTTAAGATAATCTTTAAAACTTAAAAAATATATAAGAAAAATAAATTATCTAGAGCAAAAGATTGACATACATATGTCCCAGATAAGAAGACATGGTTGGTTCATTGATTTGCCCCCCCTCTTCCACATAGCTTTACACATGTTGTTGACCACTGAGAAATTTCCAAGTTATTAACATTCTAAATATCTCAACTGTAATCTCTCAAAGAATCACCAAGTTCATAGTACTCCAAAGCACTTCTAAAGGCACCTATGCTTTTTCTAACCTTTCTAAGAACCCTTGAGTAAGAAGGAAAAGTCATCCCTAAACTAGGTAGTAATGCGAAAGGTCTGCCTGCACCTGACAGCTCCCCAAAGAGATTCATATATAGTAGTTGCCTCAGAGAGATCTAGAAGTTGAAATATTAACATGCTTCTCTCATAAATATTGTCTTTCAAGATTCTCTCCTATTCTGCTTGTACTCCAGACCCATTCTCTGTCCTGTACTGTCCACCCTGTCTCCAGGGAGGCTACATTGAGCACTTTTCCCTTGCTGGGACAAAGTGTCCACCATTCTCAATCTAAGGAGAAGTGGATTTGGCTTGCAGCTTGCAGTGGGTTCTTGCCAGTTAGCGAGATGCAGGCAGAAGCAGCAGTGTCTGAGAACTGGTTGGAGGGAAGCTGCTCACAGTGTGGCAGCCAAAGACAAAGAGAGAAGGGACAGCTGGGGACAAGAATATACCCTTCCAGATCACACTCCACTGACCTGCCTTTGCTAGCCCAGGTCCCCTCTGAGTGCATGAGGCTTTGGAAGGACTCTTCAGACAGGCTAATTTACCATAATAGATGCCAACTTGGGCTTGCATTCAGAGCTTTTGCTGTTACTTCAGTATATATTTAACGTTCATAATATTACAGTCATCTTGGGGAACTGGTTCATATCTGATCTTGATTCAGGTGGAGCCAACGGGAGGCCTCTGTAGTGTAAGGTCAGATATTTGGTCCACTCTGCTTTGGGAGGTGTGGTACAACTTTTCCCATGGCCCTCAGCTCTCCCAGGATTCAGAGGGTTCCTCTCAAGTCTTCAAGTAAGAAATGCACCTTAATGTGCTAGACCTTGGAAGCTTGGTTTCTCTTTTTGTTTCCCTTAAGCCTTCCTGTGCATCACTGCAAAGTTTCTTCAGAATTCCAGGTGACTGAGTCATAGGTTGCTGGCTGAAACTTGGACTGGTCGTAGGATACGCGACCATCCTTATTTAGGTTATTTTTATGTCAGCCTGATTG
Source organism: Capromys pilorides (assembly GCA_004027915.1). Taxonomy (NCBI): domain Eukaryota; kingdom Metazoa; phylum Chordata; class Mammalia; order Rodentia; family Capromyidae; genus Capromys; species Capromys pilorides. The sequence continues at coordinate 5,089 of PVKN010030145.1, forward strand.
TGCAGAACAATTGAGGTCCTTAAGAGAAAAATCTAGAGAATTCTGCTAGAAAAAATCTAGCAGAATCTACTCCTGCTTTTCCATCCATTCAGCAAGCCCTATCTATCTTCTATGTAGCTCTAAAAGTACTCTCCATCTCTCTTCCCTTTACTGCTTATTTACTGCTTATTTGGTCCAGATCCTCCAAGAGAACCTCCTAACTTACCTTCTAAATTGTCCCTCATACTGCTGATGAAATTGTCTCTCTGTAGTGAATGCTACACAGCCTATTTCCAGTTCTTTGGTGGTCTCTTGCATCTTGCAGGCAGATTGGACTGGTTACCTACCCTGTGAGAAATCCTTAGAACCCAGCCCTTACCTGCTTCTCTAGCTGAATCAGCTTTGATTTTCACACACTTTCTACACTCCAGCCATGTACATCTTCACATGGCTCCACCCATTTGCTGTCCCCTTCCACATTTCCATGGATTTCCTTGCACTGTCTCCTTTGCCAAGAATACCCATCCCTCACCTTCACAGCTGGCTCTGACTGTTGGCCACCAGACACCCTCCTGCTGCCTCCCTGCTTACTCTGCTCTCACAAGCTCCAGATCAGCTCTAGAGAGTGCGATTTGGTCAGGCATCTTATCTGGAATGGCGTGTGTGGGAACTAAGCACCTCTGTACAACCCTTCAATCCATCTGTCTGTCTTCATCTTTATGCTAGTTTGAGCCACTTATCTTTTCTCCCCTAAATAATTCATTTGTTTCCTTGCTTACCTGTATGCTTCCAGCCTTAGGCCACCCCACACATGTACCCTTTACCAAACAAAGTTGCTACTGAAATTCTAAGTCAGCAAGTTTCCACTTATCCATGGATCACTACTGATATAAAATTTAAAAATTCAAACTCTGTAGACTTCACTCCCTTCTAAAAACCAATTCTTGCCCATTCGGTCTCATCTTTTTCAGCTAGATTCACAAGCTCTAGATAGACTGAGCTGGTTGTAGGTTCCAAAATTCATCGTGGCACTCATGGTGTAGGGCATCAGGCTTTCTACCTGGAAAGCCTGTCCTACGGCTACGTCCCAAGCCCTGCTTGTTCTTCTAGACTTCATTGAAAATGCCTGTGGAAAGAGATACCCTGTCTCCACCCCACTCTATCCCCTGTTATAAAATGTTAGGTGCTCTTTCTAGTTTTTAATTTTAATTTTCTATCCAGTAATATTTTTTTCTCACCAGTACATGATAAGCTTACCTAATGCAGGAATTATCTTTTGTCTTATTTTATTTATGTTTCCTTTATAGATAAACTTCTGTGACTATTATAGGCTCTAGCATGTGATAGGTACTCAAATATATTCCATGAGTAGCTTCGTGAGCAGATTAACCATAGACTACTCTAGGAGACAATGATTTATTGTTCATATTTTTCCATGACCAGAATAATCCATTAATTAACCTTCCCCTCCAACAGTGCCTTCCCCAGGAATCTTATCCGAGTTTGATTTCTTCCTTCTGTAGGCTAACACCCCCTAGGAATACATGCCTTTGAATAGAGTGACAGGGTTGCACAAAAGATGTGAGTCTCAAACCTCCTCTGCAAATAAATTCTAGCTGCAATGTTGCAGCTAAATTTACTCACCCACTGAATCTGAGCATTGATTCACTGTAAACTGAGTTGTTGGGAGCATTACATGAAGCACTTCTAATGCGTAGTACGTGGTTAACAGATGCTGGTCTCCATCCCTCCTTGGCACTCCCTCAGCACCCTGTGTGCATGTCACCAGCCTCTGATCACCTGCCTCCTTCTACCTAAGGTCAAGCACTAGGTCCTTCCCCAGAACACAGAGGTATAACGGGTGTCTGTTAGCAGACTGGATAAACTTTGTGATTTTACTGGTTATGAACCTGATGTTTAGAGAGATTAAATGACCTACTTAAAGCATACAGCTTAGAAATAACTGAGACAGAAGCCACAGTGTACATCTAGTACTTGGGCTAATGTTTATTCAGTTCAGCTGCATGCAACCATGAGATGAATGTACACATGCATCTCTGAAGTAGGATGCATACTCAGTCAACACAGGCAAGGTCCTACCAAGGCTTGTCAAATCCTAGGCACATTGTGAGCTCCCCTGGTGAAAGATGAGAATTGTATTAATCTTTTTTATACCACCCTGTCCTACCATATACCTCCCCTTTGTGGTCTATCATCTTTCTCAAACAACTATAATTTTCATTGAACATATAGAATTTATATTATGATGGCTTTATAAATACTGTTCACTACTTAGTCATACAGTATACTATGATTTTTTTTCTTTCATGCACAAAGTTCTGTTTTCTGTGATTCTGTGCTCATAAGCTTGGTTTTCTAAGGATTTGTCATTATTTGAACCCAATTCCTCTTTGCTGTGTTGTGCATCTCTCAAGATATTTAAATATGCTTGCTCTATTGTTTTTGGGTTTTTTGAGACTAGATCTCTCTTTGGTAGTCTAGGATGGCCTTGAACTAACGATGATACTCCTGCCTTAGCCTCCCAGTGATGGCCAATTACATTTCAATAGAGAGAGGTCTTTCACGGTTTGACTTGGTTGAAGAAGTGAACAGTTGACATTCTGGGATATATCTTTCCCATTATCTTGGGAATTCTCCTTTGCTGTGCAGAATTGTTTGCTCTATGCTTGCTTCTTTGCTAATGTTCTTCCTTGTTTTATTTGGCACATGGTCTTGCTATGCAACTGGGACTAGTAGTGATCCTCCTGTTTCAACCTCCCTTATTTTGATGAAGTACTTCCTCTAATAGATTTCTGAGGATTCCAATAGAGGAAAAGTTTGAAGATATCTCGTATTGACTCATGCCTTCAACTTGCTGTTGCATAATTGTCTTTTTCATGAATTTGAAGAATTGCTCCATTGTCCTCCAGCCTCTGGTGTTACATCTGAGAAGCCTAAAACCATTCTTTTTCTTTAAATATTGTATGCACCTTTTTCTTTTAAAGGTTTTCAGATCTTCTATTTGACCTCAGTATTCTGAAGTCTCACAATAGTGTTCCTTGGTGTGAATGTTGCTTCAGTCTGGTAGGCAGATGCTCAGGAGGCCCTTACAAATTAAAAAAAAAAAAAAAACAACTCATGTACTACAGTTCCAAGGAAGGTTCTTAACCGTTTGAGTCCCAGGGGGTATTGAAAAAACACTGTCAAAGAATCCCAAACAGCGCAACCGCGCTTTCTCTAAATGAGTACGAAAAGACCCAAACAGCTTTGTTTCTTTTACATTGATGAATCCCAATCGGGATTCAATGTACTATTTATATTAAAAGGAGCTGTGTGATGTATTTACGTCAGTAAATCTGAGCACGTGATTTCGACAATCGGTAATGCACTGTCAGTTGTCCACAATGTTCGAAATCTGCTGGGTTTTCTCGACATAAAATCTCAGCAGCGCGATTGCACTGCTTGGGACTCAAATGGTTAAATCAGCATGATATCTCCTTTACACTCTTCACTTCCATTTGTTATGTTCTTTTCTCCTGGAGCTTGTTAGTTGGATCTTGGTTCTCCTGATCTTATCCTCTAATTTTTATATTTCTTCAATTCTCTACCTATTTGTTCTACTTTCTGAGAGCTTTTCTCAACTTTTTGTCGTATTACTTTTATCATATTTAAAAAGGTTCTGTGGTCATATTTCTAACTTTCAAGAGTTCTTTTCAGCTGTCTTTTCCCTCTCTCAGAATAATAATGATAATTTTTTAACTTTTCTTCAATCCCCTGTCTGTGTGGTTTCTGTTTCCTCTAAAACAGTGGTGGGCAAGTGCATGGTACACCGGCTGAAGAAAGTTGTTTGCAATTATTTTTTTTAATTTTTCTTTTGCTCTGTCTCTTTTGAGATAAGGTCTTTTTATGACTTTATCTTTTTTTATTATTTTATTTCTTTGTTTCTTTCTTTCTTTCTTTCTTTCTTTCTTTCTTTCTTTCTTTCTTTATTTTTGTATTATGACTAGCTCAGCCTGCCCTGGGACTGAGGCTGGCACAGCATGTGGTGCCAGGGATCGAACCGCAGTCCTTTCAGTTCCTAAGTTTTCCCAAGCAGGTGCTTTAGACCACTGAACCATCTTGCCGGCCCCTGTTTGCAATTATTGAAACCTCTAAATGCTTCACTATCACTGGTCTAAAATTTCAACTTTATTTTAATCTGCCTATTTTACCTAGAGAGTTTCTTCTTCAGGTATCTGACTTTGCATTATCAATTCGTGTTACAGAATAAATAAAGCACCAAGAAGCTGCCCAGAAAATCCAGTATAACCATGGTACCATGCTTTAGTTACTTTCTTTGTCCCTAGGACCAAATACCTGACAAAAGCATATTAAAGAATGAAAGGATTACTTTGGCCCATAGGTATCATCCTGAGTTAGCTGGCCACAGTGAGAAATGAAATGGCAGAGGGATAAGTTGTAAGAGGGGCTCATGTCGTGGCTGCCAGGAAGCAGAGAGGCAAGAGAGGAACTAGGAGGGAGGTAGACGCTCCAGGTCACGTCTCTAGTGGCCCGCCCCTGCCCACCAGCTCTGCCTCCTAACAGCAAGCCTCCACAAGTCCCATCTCTGATGAGGCCTTTGAGGGACTTTTGTTATTGTTGTTGTTGTTTACCTAGACCATAAGAGACCTTGTGACCATGAGCTTCCAAAGAGAGCTGTGATTTTCAACAGAAGGTGAGACATTGGTGATTGTCATGACCCTAGGAGATGCTGACAGCATTTAGTGGCTGGAGGTTAGGCCTGTTGCCAAATATTCTATAATGCATAGGACAGTCTGCTGCAATAAGAATTATCCTGCCCCAAACACCTCTAGTTTAGGTTGAGAAACACTGGTGTAGAGATTCTCACTGGGTCTTTGGGTTGGGAACCCTTTGTGCTGGTGCTATTTATCTTTCTCTTGAGTTTGATCCTGACAGAAATCCACAATTTTCCTATGTGGAAGGTCCAGCCTTGGCTTCTAGCATTCTTGGAAATAGGCCAGTAGGGGAAATGGGCCAATGATTTTAATATTCAAAATAAAAATATCACTTAATTACTCTTTTGACAGTATTACTCCACTGTCTATGTGGCTGATGTTCTTCCAATCCAGAAACCCTTTCCAGAGTCTAACTATCTAGATTCCTACAATGGAGTAAGTTAGGAGGGGAGAGGCAACTACTTCTCTATATGGTATAGAACAAAGGATATGGAACTAAAATTTTTTCTTCAACTGACTTTCAAACAATCTTTCGTTCTTTGTAACATCTTTATTTCCTTATTCATCCCCAGACCCTGAGCTTTTAGGAGTTGTAGATTTCTACTGCATAAAACAGATTTTGTGACCAGGCACTGTGTCACACATCTATATTAACAGTACTGGAGAAGCTTAGGCAAGAAGATCATGAGTTCAAGTCAGCCTGGACTACATAGAGAGAATCTGTCTAAAAAATAAACAAACAACAAAAAACCCCAGACTTTTCTTGATATTTCTATAGCTGACTGTACTCAGAACTATCATTTCTCCATCTGCTTTTCAAATTTCTGTTCTCTATGATCTTATGGATTTATGTATTCTCAAAAATTGCTTTATTATCATAATTGAGGTTTCTGAGGAGAATGGAAGTAAATGCATGTGCTTTCCTCTGGCATGTGAAGATCCCAAAATGCCATTCCTCATGTTGAAGCATTTGCTAGTGTTCTCCAATAGGGAAATCTTAAATTCAATAAACCCATCACTAAATAAAAATACTGTATCTGTACTCAATATATTTTACATAGAAGATAAAATATCTGCATTCTGTTTAATCTCTTTTGGTCAGTTTTGAGGTAGTAAGACTGAATGATTCTTAACATCAGGAAGGATTTCTTTCTATTTCCTGTTTTCTCTCTTAAAGAAGCTGCTTCACTATAAATATCGGAAAAAAAAGATGATTTGGTGAGCTTGTATCAGGATTCAATGTAGTGGGAGCAGAAAAAAACTTGACCTAAACACAAGAGAAGACAAGAACCCAAACAAAATCTACTAAAAAGAAAATAGCAGTGTAGACTAATTGAATCCCTGAAGCTCTGTGTGAACAGAATGTAGATGTCTCTGGCTGACCATCTCCTAAGCTAAGTCCATAGCCAGGACTATGGCATTAGTTCAGTGTCACTGTTGGGAATTCTTCCTAAAAAAGAAGATTTTTTCACTGTGGTCCTTTGGAAGCTTGTGATTCCGGAGGTGATCTGGGCTGTACTCTTGATTTCTATTCATGAACAGAAGCTCCTTCCAATGCTATCAAGGCAGCACTCATATAAAAACACCTCCTTTGGAATCATAAGAGGACACCACGACACCTGCCAGGTCTAGTGGGTGCCGGCTACGGTTCTTCCCCACTCCAGCTTCTAGTCTTACATGATAGCAGACATTATGTCTCACCACTAAAAAACATGATGTCAAGTTCAATACAAATTTAAAGCCATATTTGCCTTGAGGTTGTGTAAATAAATACCCACCTCCTAGCAACTAACACCAGAGCCTAGAATGCTATGAGTGCTCCATCCTAACTTCTACTAAGGGGACTGCTTTGCTATGGCAACTGTGTCACTTTTCATGATTGTCTTGAAGAAAATTTCCCAGAAACATGATCAGAATATTGAGGATATGGAACTGATTCCATGGGCATCAAAGTATTTCATTCTTATGTTGTATTTACCTTTTAACCTTTAATGGTTACATAGATAATAGCATAGAAAAATTAGAATATTCAAGTAAACAGAAAATTCCAAGCAGTCTCACTACTTAGATAAAAGTGTTATCTTGCAGTTCTGTTTCTGTCTCTATACATAATATTTAAGAGGGAAGGCAAAGTGAAGATTATTTTAGACAAGGAATGAAAGTGTTTCCTACTCCTAGACTGTCACTGAGCAATTATACAGATCTGAATACTACATGTGGGTGGTGTGGAGAGAAGAACAAGCATGTCTATAGTCTCAGCACTATGGAGGCTGAAGCAGGAGGACTGCACGTTCTAATCTAGTATGGGTAACCTAGCAACTTCATAACACTCAGTCTAAAATAAGAAAAATAAAAGGAGCTTGAAGTGTAGCTCAGTGTGAAGGTGCTGGTTCTATCTCCAGGACCAAAAGAAAGGGACAATCGCACCTGCAGAGACAGGAGTTAACTTTCTATTGTGCTGTGTAACATATGTTAAATGTGGTCCCTCCCCCCTCCATGTGTGTGCATGTTCTCTCTCTCTCTCTCTCTCTCTCTCTCTCTCTCTCTCTCTCTCTCTCTCTCTCTCTCTCTCTGTATCTCTCTCTCTCTGACATACACACACATAAAGGAATTAATGTAAACTTTTAGACTATTAACAGAAAAGAAGGAGATAATGAGATAAAAAAGGAAATGTTAATCCAGTAGCAGATAAAGAAGAAAATACCAACTCAGTAGAAAACGTCCTGATGTGCTCTAGCTGCAGACTAGGTAGGCTGGGGCCTAAAAAGGGGGATGGCTATTTCTCACAATCCTAGAGGCTTGGAGGCCCAAAATCAAATTGCCTACCTGTTCAGTTCCTGGTAAAGTCTCTCTTCCTGAGAGAGAGAGAGAGAGAGAGAGAGAGAGAGAGAGAGAGAGAGAGAGAGAGAGAGAGAGAAAGAGAGAGAGAGAGAGACAGAGACAGAGACTGAGACAGAGACATGGAGAGAATACTAGAGATCAAGTTTCAAAATTTGAATTTGTTGGG
>PVKN010030146.1:0-12828 GCA_004027915.1 Capromys pilorides
ATAGTCCAATATTCCATAATCATAATAGATTATTAGCAGAACTGGCAATGCTGCAAGCTATTGATTTAAGCCTTTTGCAACTCAGCATACTACTCTAGCTTTACGTTTTATACCTCGTGATTAAACTTTTCTGCTGGATGGTTAAGGGCAAGTTAAAGCAAGACCTGCATAACAAAACACATAACTTTTGTATCTCCCAAGGTGGGTCAAATCCCCTCAGGATTTACTTTGCAACCATGTACACTGCTTTGCAACTGTTGCCAGTGTGAGCCATCTGGATTTGTCATAGCCATTGCTTGACCAGTTTGCTCTCTGTGAAAGCCGGAGAGAATGTTTTCTCTCTAGGTGACTCTCCTTTGGCACACTATACATCATCTATCCCTTAATTTTAAATTAAATTTAAATTACTAAGTAATTTAAAATCTTAAAAATGAGCAAGATTCTTATGTCTCTGGAAGCTTTCCAGTATAGCTCTGCATGAAGACTGAAAAGAAGAGGGCCCAAGGGTCTTCTCTGATCTCAGTTCTGAGTTTCACGAGCCTAGTTATGAGCAGAACCAGAGCAAAGTGAAGAGCAAGGGTTATTTTCAGTATAAGACCAGAGAGGCTCTTTGGAAGTTGTGCTGTCCATTGTCCTGCCTGTGAATGCAGCCATAGTGGGTTTTGGTACTGCTTTTGCTTTCTGGGGAGTGGACCCAGGCCTATGCACTGAGTGAGTCATTTTTCCATTTTGAGGCAGAGTCTCACTAAATCGCTAAGCTGCCAAGCTGGGCTTGAACTCACAGTTGGGCTGCTACAGCCTCTCACAGCACCGCACCCAGATGAACATGTTGGTTCCAAAAGCAACTTGCCTTCCTCTTGGTTTTCCACGGAGGTCCTCGCCTGCCCCACCAGACCTCTTTCTCACTTGTGTCTTTCATGCTGCATTCCAGGCCTCCCATTTTCTCTCCTCACAGCACTGCAGAGATAGAGAACAGCTGGTCCCTGATCCTCTAGAGAATAACTTTTCAGGGGTTAGTTTTAGTGGAAACACCAGGGTCCTGAGGAATTTTCCCCTTTATTTGAAAACGAATGACTTCCTCTTCCTCAGACTGCTCAGGGAGGCTTCCACCTGAGTTGGGGTAACTTCAAAGGCTCCACACATTTCTGTTCCAGTGGGCCTCAGGATGGCTGGGGCCTCCTCCTGCTGCTTCTGCCCAGGGCTCTGGCCTGTTCCTTGAAGGCAGCCCTGGGCTGCCTGGGAAGGCCCTGCACATGCGTGCTAATGGGTGGAAGTATCTGTTTCCCTTTGCTAAGATGTGTACCCACCTTAGGTTTTGTTCCGGAGTGGGTATCTGTTCCCAAAATACTGCACTCTTTGCATTGTTAAGAATCAGCTTTGGAAAGCAAAGACACAGGAGTAGGAAAGCTCAGGCCTTGCATCTTCAATTTCAGTTGTAATAAATATTTATAACCAAGTTACAACAAGTCCTGAAAAAGCTTTTAATAGAAACATAGATACTTGCTGTTGTGTTAATTATAGGCCTCTGCTAGCCTTTCCAAGATATATGCTTTATGCTCATTTTTAAACACGTACAGTGATTCTTTTTAAAAAAATATGCCTAGCAAGCAGCTGTTTTCTATATGCAGCTGGATTCTGCAAGGCAATTGTTTCTCTTAGCAACTTTGTCAACCTTAATTTGAGCTCAATCCTAGTGCAGATGCCAGGTAAGGATAGGACATTTGTGTTGACCAAAAATCCTGCAAAGGGGAGGGAGAAGAACTGAGGAGCAAAGAGGCATGTTGGACACATGGAAGGAAGATTGGGTGCCCTCAGGTTGGGCTGTCAGTCATGGTAGCTCTGTCTGTCCTCCTCTGTCTAAAGGTTGGTTCCATGGTTTCCATCTTGTATTCTACCCCTGGGTCCATGGAGGAGATGTCTATGAGCAGAATGGCATAGTGTTTTAATTGCCATGTCCCCAGTTACATAAAATCTCACAAACAACCTCCATAAATCACCCCATGACAGCTACCGTACCGGGCTTGTCCAACACTAAACATAAGTAGACTCTTCTTTTAAGTCAAGCCTTCGGTTGTAGGCAGCACCATCACCCTTCAGCAAACATCTGTAGTTCATCTTATCGTTTGAAGAAATATATGAGTTTCACTGTCTTTTTTTTTTTAAGCCTTTTGCAGCTTCTGCTCCTTGATTTGTTTGAAGGCCATCTGCTACGTATAAAATTGGGGGTGGGGGACATGGTGTGGATAAAGAACATTTGGGAGATGTACAAGCCGGGAGAAAATGCAAGTACTGGGAATGCTTTTGTAGACATTGGGGGGTTGGGGGTCGGCTACTTTCCTTTCTCAGCCCCTAGCCCCACAGTGAGTGTTGAACTTGGGGCGCCACCATTGGCTACAGCTGAAACCTGTTCTGGTTTGGTCTTACCCTGGCCACTCAATAGATTCATCCAGACCCCAGTGAAAATGAGAGTTCTGCCAGGGTGATTCTGAGATCTTTCCAAACCTGGAAGTCCATGTTGGCCTTGACCTCCAAGCCCCGCAAAGAGACCCAGGGGCAGAGAGGTGAAAGTGGCACCCAGGAGGCCGAGGGCACATTTCTTGGCAAGAATGGAAATAAGGCCATGGTTGAAGGAGTGTCTGTCATGGCATAAAGTCACCACAGGGTGGTACAAATTGTGCAGTTGTATGCTTTCACTTTGGCATGCCTCTCTGAGGAACACAGGGAGAGAACTGAGTGACTTATGCAAATTTCCCAGGCAGGGCCTCCCTGATTCTCCTGCCCCAACAGAGGAGTTCAAGCAAAAGCTGGCTATGTGGAGGCACCAGATGTTTAAACACTTGACCCCAGGGATAATCGCCACCTCTTTCCACCTCTGACCACGCCTGGCCCAGGCTCCTCAGGCCAGGCAGCCCACATTGCTCAAATTCCAGGAAGTATCACTCTGCTAGCCAGGAGATTAATTTAAAGTATATGTTTGATGACCAGGCTGCCATTCATTAAAGCAAAACTAAACTAACAATGGTGACAGAGACTTTATTATAACATCAGCTTTCCCGCCATTCTGGAAGATTCTGCCCTCCTTATATGAATCAGAGAGCTGCTTATAAATCCCACGAAAGAGCTACTTATAAATCCCAAAGGTTGGGGCTGGGGAGGTAGCTCGGCTGTCTAAGTGCCTGCCTGGCACCACAAGGATCCAGGTTAGATCCCTGGTACCACATGCCATGCAGGTCCTGTCTCAAGCTGGCCACAGAAACTGGGCTTGGTGGCCCATACCTATAATCCCAGCACTGGGGAGGCTGAGACAAGAGGATCACTACAAGTATAAGCTGTGTATTGAGACCCTGTACCAAATTAATTAATTAATTAATTATTTAAGAAATAAATAAAACCCAAAGGTTCCCACAGACCCCTTTACTTCTTTCTTCATCAGTTCTATAAAATCCAAAACTGCTTTGGTTTTGGTGCACCGGTTTGGTCCTTTGAGGGATCTCCCTCCTGCTTTTATGTCTTTTACTATACTTTCACATGCAGCTGCATAACCCACTTCAAGTAGTGCATGAAGCCACAGATTTTTAAAGCACTTTTGAGCCATTGTCCCTAAATGACAAATGAAAGTATCATTAGTTTGTGTGTATGCTGGGGGTTTCGGTGCAGAGGATTAGACCCAGGTCCTGCGCACCTTAAGTACTCTGTCGCTGGGCTTCCCACCCCCAGGTTGTCTGGGTTTTAACAGGAGTCCAGTTACTCAAGGTCCCAGCACTGAAGGCGACCCTAAGCAATGCTGGCTTGGCCAAATGGCTGTGCCTATCACAATATGACAATGTGCTGCCATACTGATCCCCTTCATGTAGCTGGTTATTGTCGCTGTCCTACCCTGCCTGTCCCCATCTACCCTCCTAATGAAGTTAGTAGAAAACCCCTGAGCAACTAAAGAGATTCCTTTGGTTAACATTACAAATTTCCTCCTACTATGCCAAACCTGTAAATTCACAAGATAAGGAAGTTTTTACCCCAAAGAGTATTTTGTTTAAAAAAAAGACCTTCTATCAATCACATCCTACATGCTGAAAAAATAAACTTGCCCACTGTCACTATCCGCTGGGTAGAGAACTGCAGAAAAGCTGCTCCACTGAATTGATACACCAGTAAAGGTAGAAGGGCCAAGGAGTTATAGTTGAGCTTCCTCCCACCGGGGCATCGTTTTCTCCGTAGCTGCCTGTGAAATGCTTGCAGTGTTCTGCAATCATGGTCATGATTTGTTGGTGCACTTTTATGTACAAGGGGCTGCATCTGTTAAGGACTGCAGCCTTCCCTCTGACAGTTCCAGATGTTGTGAAGATGGAATACCTCCCGCTTGAGGAACTGTGCAACTAGAAGCCCCGAAAGGTGTTTTGGATACAGTTTAAAAAGGCATCTGTCTTAAAATAATTTCAACATATCACTATTTATAAGCCTTGTCAGATGGGTTTTTGGGACCTCAGATTGTTTTAAAGGGGATCATTTTTATATCGCCTTGTTTAAACCACTGAAATCTCAAAATGTTGGCTCACTTTTTTCTTCCACCTACCCAACCTGCCTTCTGACACACTGCTGCCTTTCTATATCCAGTGTAAGGCAGAAGGGTCTGTAGTTCAGCTGGGGGCAGCAAGGAGGGTGGGACTTGTTGGATCTCTTTGGCCTGGGTAGACTCGAGATTCAACAGCAAAGAGCAATGAAGGCCCCTGGGCCAGACGGCACTCCTCCCATGAGCCTCCTAACTCACACACCGTCAATCTCCCAGAGTAGGAATGCTACTTGATCCTCACCAGAATGTTGGAGGGCTGTCTGAGCCTGAGTTTCTGCGGATGAACACTCAGGCCTGAGACCACCCTTTAGAAGGCCACTCTCACCCAGCCTGGTGCAGACTAATGTTATTCTTGGGTCGTTTGACTTCACTCCCAGGGAAGAGTTGAGAATGATGCTAAGCTGTAAATCACTCCCCTCTGGAATGAATTTGAGCCAGAACCGATGGGCCTGAGCATTCCTGCCTTGCTTGGCCATGGTAAAGAGATTATGGTATGTAAAATTCAGCTAAACATAGCTTGTTTCGATTTCCTACTTTCCTGGTTGTCTGTCTAGCCGTGAAAGGTTAAGACCTAGGAGGGGAAATGGCATCCACACTGTGGAATTGTTCTTACTGCAGGGCAATGCTTTCTACTCAGAGATCGACTGTATAAAGGCACTGCACAGTACACATGCCTGGGAACTCAGTGCCATCAGAGAGATACTCATAAACTTTGCCATCAGGGGGTTTTAGTTGGTCCTCTTAGAAAGCAACAAAGTGGAAAAAAATAGCTAAAACCCAAATGCTGACTATGATGTGGCCTGAGTTTATCAATCCCTGTTCATGTGTTTGTCATTTCACGCAGTGGAAATTGACCTGCCTTTTTTCCTGATGCTCTTAGCTTTGTCCTAAAACTGTAGAGGCATCATCTTAGCAGATGCCCTAGTGAGGATTTTTTCTGAAAGCCTCCAAACCACTTGAAATGGTTTCCCAAGCCACAATCTCTTGAGATTCATTGTTGTGGTCCAAATATTCAAATTAAAATTGTTTTTCTTGTCATCTGCCTGCCCATCTGACCACATACGTCCCCCAACCCACTGAAAGAGAATGACCTGGAGAGGAGAACAGAAATGTGCACTGTGGGTGCTGCTGCCCTCAAGTCAGTGCAAGCCCTCTTGCTCTCTGGAACATAAATTTGCAGCATGAAAATTAGAACTGCTTCCCTGGATGGACGTGGTGGATGACACACGGCTTGTGGAAGCAGGTCTGCATGTGAGGAGTCCTGGGTGTCCCCACAGAGGGCGCACAGCCACCAGAGTGTGCACAGAGAGGAGGGGGCAGCCAACACAACCAGACAGATGTGGGAGAAGACATCTGAAGACGAACAAGTTCCGGCCCCTCGGGTCATGTCATGCATTCGTCTTGCTGAATGAGGTAGAACCAGAAAGTAGTTTGATTATCACTTGTCCAAGCTATTTATCATAGGAAATTACACAACTGCATCTGAGCCTGGGATTTGGACCCAGCCTAGTCACATCTTCGCAATTTCACAGTGGGAAGCAGTGGTAACAAGAGGTGAAGTCCCCTTTGCTTGACTTTATGCCATGACAGTCATTGTATAAGGTACCCTAAAAGAAAATATCCTAAAAGTAGAAGTTCAACAGAACAAACCAGAGGGAAGAGAGTCCCCTGTCTACTTTCTCCCCACAATAAAATAATGCACAGTCAATGTTCCCTTCTCATAAGTAAACCAGTTAGCAAGCCTTATGATAGACCTTTCCTCTCCTGCAAGATATAAAAGACATATTTGTACTGAAAAGTCCATAAAGGAGACTGGGGAGATAGTTCAGCAGTCTAACCATCTGCCTGACAAGTACAAGGACCCAAGTTCAGTCCCCACTACTGCACGAATGCCATGTTGGCCCCAGAACCCAGGGTGCACCATGCAGACCACTCAAACCAGGCATAGTGGTACACAAATGTAATCTCAGTGCTGGGGAGGCTGAGACAGGAGGATCACAATGAGTCTGAACTGTGTAGTGATATCTTATACTATACCAAATAAATAAATAATTTTTTTAAAAAGTCTGCAAAAGATGATGAAATTTTTATTATTTCCCATAAAAGGAAAAAGCCATGGATTAAGATGAATGTTCTAAATGTCACACTTACAGTAACTCAGAAATCTGCATAAATACTTGCAAGGTTGTTTTTTTTCTTTAGACGACTAATTTTTCTCTTCCATTCATATTGCCACAGGCATCTCACTTCCCCCATTATCTGAGGCAAAAAAATACCTGTAACCTTGTGAATTTGTTGGCATCTATAGAAAACATAGAAGATCGTCAAAAGTCCTAATGGAAGCAGTGAGCCACACTCTTCACACAGACGTGACCCCCAAAAGTTGCTGGCAGCTTGCCCTCTCATCCGCTCAACTTCGTTAGAAAAGAGTGTCCAGCGTCTAGAATCTAGGAGGTCACTACCTCTCTCCTCTTTTCCTTCTCTTGTGCTCCATTCAGTGAATCCCACTGGGGACTAAAGGCAGGGCAAAACTAGAGCCTGAGCCCTGGTCAGACCCCTCACCATCCAGAGGGCTGGCCCAGGGCACATGAAGACAACGTGGCACATTGTGCTAAAATACCTGCACAATATGTGCAAGCCAGAAAACTTATTCAAAAAAAAAAAAAAAAATCACTTCAGCAGTCCTGATTCGTGCTGCTGAAGGAGCTATTATTCCAGGCTTCTAGAAAGCCCGTGCAAGAAAAAGCTGAATCATAGGTCTCCAACGCACGATATTCAGCTACAGTCTCAAGACTTAAGCTGTCACAGTAATGACTTGCTTAATGCTTCCACACAACTATTTCTCTATTTAAAAAAAAAAAAAAATTGAGCTTCTCACGATGTGCACCCAGATATTTGAAGCAATGCATTTGATTTTACTACACATTCATGGAATATGTTATAAAATAATCTCCCACATTCATAGGGACACTATTGTGTTTCTTTTTTTTTTCTTTTTGTTTCTTTTCTTACTTGGGGGACAGGTATTCAGGACCAAATCTAGAGCCTCTGTATGCTAAGCAAGTATTGTGCCACTGAGCTACACCCCTCCCCCAGCTGTGGAACATTGATTTTTTATTTATTTATTTATTTATTTTTATTTTTGGTAGTGCCAGAAATTAAACTCAGAACTGACTTGGTGCTTGCCAGGAAAGCACTTATTCCATTGAGCTATCTCACTGGCCCTACACTGAATATGTTTAAGTAGACAGCAATCATGTGACCTTCTGAACACACTGTCTGCCATCCTCCCCCAATGCTTTGAGCTACAGAAACATATTATAAGTCATCTCACACCTTTGTTAATGTTGACAAAAAGCATCCCCCGCAGTGCCTACCTAACCCTGGGACCCTCACCTGGCATGCAGTGAATCCTTATTGATGAAAAACTTGGAGAAAATCAGCATTGGCACACAGGCCACGGCTCCCCAGCATCCACACTCAGGGCTGTACTTGCCCTGTCTGGGAGAGCTGGGAACAGCTGCACAGTCCCTGCCTCTCTGGGAACTGTGCATTCATGGAAGTCTTCTAAGTATTTAAGACCATCTAATACCTGCCTTTATCCTGATACTCCTACCTCCCAAATTTCTCTCCAAGCCACCCACACTCCTGACACAGTGCCAATGTCCCTTCCTTGCTTTCCCTCTGGCCTAAGAATTCTTCTATCGTACACAGGCCGACACATCTATTCACTATGCAGATCTGCTGTAAATCTGAAGTAATTTCCCAATGTATTCAGCATCAAGATCAAAAGCCTTACAGGAACTTTCTAGACTCTGTATGATGAAGTCCTGGCCTCCTCCCAGCCCCCTTCTCAGGGGCCCAGTGCACCAGCTCTCCCACATGAGCTCATGAGCTTCCTAAGTTCTGCTCCATTCCCTAAAGCCAGCCTCCACCACTGCATAAATGTTCACTGGCCCTGCGGAGCTCATCTCCAACCCAAGCTCTTAAAGATCCTTAAGAGACCCTCTGAAATCCCCCATGCCAGGTGAGACACTGTCCTCTCCCCTCTCACATGCATCTCTCTATCAGTTCTCACAGTGCCCTTCAAAGCATTGTAGAATAGGTAGGATCATTTGATTACTAGGAATCATCTTCAGTAGAATGTGAACTCCAGAGAAAAGAAACTATGTTGATTTTTTTCAATCCTTTTCTCTCCAGGGCCTAATGAGTGTTTGAAAAACTTAGCACATAGTAAGTAGATGTTCAGTAAAAATGGAGTGAATGAAGGCAGGCTTGACAGCTAGTCAACAGGTAAAAGGTTTACAAAGAGGGTAGGAAAGAGCGAAAGTGGGAGAGAGTAAAGCAAAGAGGGAGGGCAATAGGAATGGAGGGAGAAAAGGAAGGAAGAAATAAAAAGGAGAGAGAGGCCAGATAGAGAGACAGTAACAATCAACTCAAACACTACATAAACTTTTGCTATTCCTAAACCCATAAATCCATGGGTCCTACGTGTATCACTCCCCTTGTCCTTATGTGCTTTTAAATAAAGTAAGAATGCAATGTTACAAAAACAAAAAAAAAATTTAAAAAAAAGTAGAACAGTTAATCTTCCTGTAATTGTTGTTCATTGGCTCATTCTCCAGGCTATGCCCTGGCAGAAACAGGCATAGCAGACTTGAAATTGGTAGATGTCAGCTGAGCCCACTGTCCCATGGGACCCTGAGCATGGTACCCATTTCTCTAAGCCTTAGTTTTCCTCTCTCTGGGGTGAGAGTTGAAAATCCCCAGCAATCATTTCAAAGTCAACATTCTGTTGCCCCAAAGTGAAGAAGCAGAAGAAGGAGGAGGAGGAGGAGGAAGAGGAGAAACAACATTAGCTAAGCAATTATCCTATGCAAAGCACTGTGATGTTTTTCTATATTAACTTTATTTGATTCTCAACTACTCTGTGGGGTAGATGCAATTAACCATGACTATTGTATAAATTAAAGAAACTATAACATAAGATATTAGCTGATCTATTGGTAGTCACAGAGTAAGGCTTCAACATTTGAGTAGCTTGAAATTTAAACACACACCCCTCTGGCCCTACCTTTCAACATGATTTCAGATTACATCATGCCCTCTAATAATGACAGAGATAGCTAGGACTTGATGCCAAGTCCCAGAGGAATAATGAAGAGGTGGAGCCACAAACATCAAGGAAGCGATTGACTCCAAGTTGCTCTGGACTCAGAATGAACATCTTCCTGTGGTCCTTGGCACACCTCTTTCCAAATATCTGACTATACAGGGAAACTTCAGAGACCCAGAAAAAAAAAAAAAAAAAAAAAAGATGGCATCCAGCTGCTCATCCTAGACCCAAGTTCTCAGCAGCAGCGAGCTTTGTCCCCGCTTCAAAAGATGACTTCCTGGTGCAGATCTTCACTAATGGCCTTTTGGCCTCTGACTGAGACCGTGCATTGAGGCTCTTGAGCTGGAGTACTTGCAAATAAGTTTTGTGTGCCTGACCACTTCTGTGTAAAATGGGAAGATTCTACATAAAATTCCAAGTGTTTGACTTGACCTGAAGTAACAGAAGTTCTAGTTATAATAAACCTATAATCCTACAAGATGGTGACCAGTGGCACTGAATAGAAACTATGCCTTCAGACAGATGCACTCCCTCTGGTTGACCACAGCCCAACTCACCACATTGGCTCTTGCAAGCATTTGAGTTTACCAACCCTGGACATTAGAACCAAATCTGAAGCCTAGCATTCAAAGCCCTTTGCTGCCTGCTCCCCAGGTTCTCTTTCCACTCAGCCTAAAGCTGCAGCTCTCTATGCTTCTGAACGGTCCCTCTCCATAATCTCCTGCTTATCATAGCTCATGTAAAGGCTTCTCCTCCTTTCCCAGGCTCTGCCCCCTTTTACATGTGATTCTGCACCACCAGTGTTCTTTCCAAGTGCACGTGGCTTACTTGCTTAGCTAGAATCTGCACCAAAGAGTGGAAACCCTGGCCTTCCCAACTCTGTGCATAGACAAGCTCGTGAGAAGGGCCACAACTTGAGTCCTTGCTGCTGCTCCAATCACACTGCAAGGACCAGCTGCCTCGGCAGTGCCTGTGAGCCTTTGAGAAAGGTAGAATCTCAGGTTCTGTCACACACTGCTAAATGGAAAACTGAATTTTATTAAGATCTTGTAGATGAACTAGATCGCATCAAATTTTAAGAGGCTATGGTCTAGTGGAAGAAACACAGCCAAAACTAAGCTCAGCTTAGGCTCAGGCTCTTGCCTCCACCTTTTGGCTCATTCTTCTGCAAGCCTCTCAATGTGTCACAGAGTACAGATGGCTCAGTAACAACTCTAAGAAGTAACCACTTGCTCTCTGAAGAGGTGGGAATTAGGAATCTCAGCATCTCAGGAACAAAAGAACAACAAGACCTTTTGCACGATGAGTGCCACATTGGGGGCTTCTGTCCTCAAGCCACCCAAAATGTCTCTGCTCTACAGTAGTGGGAATTGAGCAAGAATTAAGTGAATGACAATATTCTCACACTGAACATAGTCATGAGTCCTGAGAGGCATCTGGGGACTCTTGGGGAACCGGGGGATGGTTCAACACAAATGATAATGTGGGTTCTAGAGAAGAAGGAATGGAAACAGGACACAATGTCAACAGTGGGACCATATAATTCCAATACTGCTTCTCCGAGTGAGAACACAGGTCAACCTCATCACGTAAGTCAATAACAACTGCACTTATAAGACAGGTTTATAGTGCTATTTTCCAGGTACTACTGCTGCATGTAAGGTGGCAAGTGAAAATCCATGCCATGAAACTCACAAACTAGTGTATGGAGGCAGGCCAAACACAAGAGCAAAGAGGGCCAGAGTGTCTGGGTGCAGAACCACCTGTGATTTTCAAAGTGAAAGATCTGCACTGCTGCATATGGCAATAAAAATCTTTCATGGGAAAGGATGAGCTTTTTGCACACTTCAACTCTCCTAACCTTCACAACAACATTGGACCATCAGTAGCAGGTAGTCTCTAAGGTGACTGTCACTTCAGATAAACGGTAAGTGATAACTGACTGACTTCTAGCAAATACCATACAGGGCCAGTGATGGGATGTCAATTCTGAAACTAAGGAACAAAAGCGATTGATCTGTTTGTCTTCCATACCTTCCTACCTTGTCTCACTCAAGAAGAAGCACCTTGATGTTGTGTGACTCTATAGACCCATGTGGGCTGAACTTGATTTCTCTGGCTGACAGCCAACAAGGACCTGAGGCCAACAAGAGCCTCATGACTGAGCCTGGACACTGCTCCTTACCCACACCGGCCCATAGACAGTGGCAATCCAGGCCAGCACTAACTGTATCTTCCTGAGATTCCTCAGGAGGTCAGAGACATCCATTTTCCCGACCTGAGGAACTGTAACAGTAGGAATGTTTGGTATTTTGAGCCCCTAAATTTGGGTAATATTTTTGTACAAATTGAAATCCATTATGTAAACATATGCTTTCTCTTCCTCTTCTTCTTCCACAATAAAACTGAAACACAAAGAAGAAAATTAGCTTGCCCTAGGGTAAGCAACTGAGCTGGGATTTGAACACTCGGCAGCCTGATTCCCCAGCACTGTATAATTGAGCACCACAGAATGTTTATATAAATTACCTTTTTTCCCCCTTCATTGCTGAGAATTGAACTCAGACCCTTCGCACTGAGCTACATCTCCAGGTTATTTCTGCTTTTTATCTTGAGATAGGGTCTCATAACTCACTCAGTTGCCCAGTCTGGGCTGCAACTTTTGATCTTCCTGCCTCAGTTTCCCAGAATGCTAGAACTACAAGCCTGTGCCACCAAGGCCAGTTGATCTTATTTTATTAAAGCATCAGAGTATGTGGCTGCTTGCTAGTCACCGCGCTCTCAGATCTGCGTGCTTGTCACCTGGTTCCAGCCCGCCCTGGGGAAGCGCTGTGCAAATGAAGGCCAGAAGCGCAGAGGAGCAGAGGGCAGAGGCAAGCAAAGCAGGCTATCGGGGACTCCTGCCGACCCTGACCAGCAACAGAAGGGGCAAAACTGCAGAGGCTCGGGGAAAGATGTCCCTCAGGCTGCCTTCAGGCCCAGCGCCCTGCGTAATGCTGGAAGCCCAGATTTTCATTAAAACACATGAACGTCAAGGCAAGCAGGTGAGACTTGGCCCGGAGTTTAATTTCCCTGATAGGATCTCCTCATCTTTTTCAAGCACACCTCACGCTGGGAATCTTTATTTGGCGTCCAAACAGCAAGT
>PVKN010030147.1:0-12809 GCA_004027915.1 Capromys pilorides
CATGTTGTTCCTAGCAAGATGGAAGAAAACTTGAAAGCAGTGGGCCACAATAAAGACAGCCAAAGGAGATTACATGAAAGATACTAGCTTTGGCTTTAATGCAGACTAAAATAGTCCCTAAGTTGTGGTTTTGTTTCATTTATTTTCTAATGCATAGCTGAACTTTTAAGAGTGAAATGAGAAGGAACTGAAAACTAGAGCCAATGCAAAACAGCCAGTGCAATTCCTGGGAGGAAAGGGAAAGTACTTCAGGGCCCAGGTTTAAATACTGACAGGTAAAACTGACCATGTACAAGGAGTCAGACTGAGACCTCCAGTTAAACCTGGGGCCCTGCAAGAACAGGCTCAAAAAAAACGCTCCACGATCAAAAACCCACCCTGTTGGCAAAAGCACAAAGTGAGGGAGTATGACTGCCTGGGCTTGTGGAATCAGAGACTTAAGAATTCTAAAGCCTGGTTCTATCCTGCATCCAATCTCTGCCTCCTATATGATCCTAGGAGCTGCCACCATGCCTTACCCACTGCAGGTAGGAAGGTGGTCTTCAAGAAACCACCAACAGAATAAAGAGACAACCCAAAGTCTGGGGCAGTTTTTGCCAGCTGTTCCTCAAAGGATTATCTAGAATATATAAAGAACTTGAAAAAATCATACCCCCATATTTAAAGACCCAATCCAAAAATGGGCATCTGAAATAGACACTTCTCAGATGAAGTAGAAATAGCAAAAAATAGGGAAAAACGTTTATCATTGGTCACTCAAGAGGTGCAAATTAAAACAACACTGAAATTCCATCTCTCCCAGAAAGAACGGCTATCATCAAAAAATTCACCAGTAACAAATGCTGGTGGCACTGTAGGGAAAACGAACCCTTCTCCACTGCTGGAGTATAGAATTGTGCAACCACTGTGGAAATCAGTGTGCAGATTCCTCAAAAAACTAGAACTAGTGGAGACACATTTGACCCAGCAATAGCCCTTCTTGGTATCTTTCCCCAAAGAATTTAAGGCATCATAGTACAACAACATATACATAACTATATTTACAGTGGCAGTTTGTAGCAGCTAACTGTTGGAAATAGCCCAAATGCCCATCGACTCATGAATAAAGATGTGGGGTTTTTTTTTTTGTTTTTTTGTATTTTATCTTTTTGAGACAAGGTCTCACTATGCAGTTCAGGCTGGTCTTGAGCTCACTTTTGTAGCCCAGGCTGGTCTTGAACTCCCACTGATCCTCCTGCCTCAGCCTCCGAAGGGCTGGGATTACAGGCATGCACCACCACGCCCAGCCTGGGTTTTTTTATACAGTGGAGTACTACTCTGCCATAAAGGATAAGCTTGAGACATTCTAGCTAAATAAGTGTACCTTGAGTCCATACTCTTAAACTGGACACACATGTAAACACACATGTAAAATTGGACACACACTGCAGAGCCAGGTGTGGTGGTATACACCTGTAATTTCAGCACTTGGGCAGCTGAGGCAAGAGGAACAGTTGAAGTCGAGGTCAGAGTAGGATATATAGAGCTCAAGGCCAGCCTGGACTACAGAGCGAGACCCTGTCTCAAAAAGAACAAAAAGACCAGCATCACATTATTTCTCTGGTATGAGAAACTGAAAGTGTAAATAACTAAAATTAGTAACAGATTGTTATGGCTTGTGTGTAGACACCCATGCCCCGCTCCCCAAAGCCTCATGTAGAGTCGTGAGGCTTCTGGAGTTTGTGATTCATGGTCCAATGCTGGAACTGTGAGTGCTATCCCCATCCTGTGGCGGATGGCCTGCATACAACACCAAGGAAGGAAAGTCAGTTTCTCTTTCTGCTCTTCTCCCTTTATATTTTGTCTTCTTGAGATAGTCTCAGTACGTAGCTCAGGCTGGCCTGGAGCTCACTGTGTATCCAGGCTGGCATCAAACTCAAGCAATCCTCTTGCCTCCGTCTCCGAAGTGCCAGGATTGTAGGCATGCACTACCACGCTTGGCTTCCTCTCCTTTTTTGCTCTTGTTGCTTCTGCTGTCTTCCGCTGCCTCTACATGACACCCTGCCTCAGAGCCAGTAGCATATTGACTGAAACCTCAACAAACTTAGCTAAATAAACCTTTTTTTCCTTACCTTGGGCATCTATTATTTTGTCTCAGCAATGAGGAAAAAAAGTAACAAAAATAGGAAAAAAATGTTCAAATGAGAAGGGCAAATATGAAGGGAGAGGGGGAAAGGGACAAAAGGGATTTTTTTTTTTTTTTAATGAGCAAGGGGGAAAAATGGAGAAATAAAAAGAAATTGGGCACAAACCTATGATCCCAGCACTCAGGAGGCTGAGGCAGGAGGATCCCTGCAAGTTTGAGAACAGCCTGAGTTACAAAGTAAGCTCAACCAAGGCTACCAGCCAGCAATGCATAGCAAGACCCAATCTCAAAGACTAAACCTGGTCTCCAATTAGTTACCCACCAGGTGTCCCTGCTGAAATTATGTGTACAACTGCAGTCCTCCCATCAAAAAGCTCCTAAAAACCATTTCAGTCAAACCTGTAACATCAACAGCTAACAGAACACTAGATCCAAATATATAAGGAACTGCCTACTGATGCGAAAAAGAAGCCAGGTGTGGTGGCACATGCCTATAATCCCAGCACTTGGGAGGCTGCTGCAGAACTGCTAGGAGTTTAACACCAGCCTGAACTACACATTGAGGCAGTCTCAAAAAAAAAAAGTTCAAGATACAACAACACTATGATAAATATGATCATTATGCATATCTAAATTGTACCAATAAACTTAATTATTAAAAAGACATTGTAATACAGTCCATGAGTCAAAAACTGAAGACACTAAAACAAAGACATAGACATGGCAAAACATTTAATGTCTTCATATGTTTACTGCACCCTCACATTCATGGGGTTCAACAGCCCCCATAAACTGTTCACTGCTGAACTGACAATACCACAGGAACCCTGGGCACATTCTTTCGGCAGGGCTTGGAAACCATCCAGCTCCTAGTCCTCTTGATCTGGAAATCAGCAGGTGATGTCTTTCCATAGAATGCTAAGGAGAAAACACTCCCATGCTACAGGACTCCTGAGCCCTTCTGTTCTTCGGCGGCCTGGCGCCGTGAGCTACGTAGCTGCAGGTAATGGTAGGCCCGGACACTGCAGAGGTAGCCCCCATACACGGTGAGGAGCATCATGGAGGCTGAGAAGGCCTTGTAGCCAATGTCAGCTAGCTGCTTGCCAGTTGGCATGGTGTTCCCTGTAAAGAAATACTACAGTCAGACCCAAGATAAGGATTCATGTCCCCAGCCCAGCCCTCCATCTAGGACCGTTCGCTAACCTGCATCCTGTTTAGTCTGTCCATACTCTACACTGAATGGCCCAACACAGCAGTCTTAGAAGGCTACCCCATGGTCTGTGCACAGACAGACACAGGTGGAAACAGGGTACATCTAAATGCAATTATACTGGCAACTGGTTCTCGACACTTGTGGAGAAAAGTCACTGGCCCACTCAGAACTGATCTGAACTGGTGTATATTACTTGAGGTGTGTATCAGTTTTTCTGACTCAGGTAATTCACAGAAGTAGTTAAGGTTTAACATTAGCAAAGAGTTATTCTCCTAGAAGATGGGAAGTGGGAATCTTTCAGGCAATATCTAATTTCTTTCCCCATAAAAACAATCTTGTTCACAGCAGTTAAGTCTTAAAGCATGTTTTAGCCATAATATTCTGAAATAATGCCAACAGTACTTTTACATTATTTGAATTATACGTAATCTTCTAATAGCATTAATTCTAAGTTCTAAACTGAACATTTAAGAACCCAAAAAACAAAAAGAAAAGAACCTGTCCCAAGGGCTAAAAATAATCTTCCTGGGTCCTTTCCTCAATAAGTTTTAATTTGTATTTGCATTAGACCTATTACTTCTAATTTAACTCTTCCCTGGCTATTATAAGCTGGGGAATGAGCAAATTTAGTATGTGAATCCCTTGTTCAGAACAGAATGTTCTTCAATTTGAGACTGAGTTCTTAGATTACCTTCTATTGAAAGAAGTGAAATTAAGACACACCAAAGCCAGATATAGCAGCATACACCTGTAACCCTAGCATTTGGGGGCCTAGGGCAGAAGGAATCCAAGTTCAAGGCCAGCCTGGACTATATACTAAGACATCTACTTAGGTGAAGAACACTTAACTAGTGTTCATAACTTGGACTAGGCATGGTGGTAGCATGCTTTTGGTACCAACTATTCAGGAGGCCGAGGCAGAAGACAATAGTTTATGACAAGGAATTCAGGACCAGCCTCAGCAACACAACTACAACTTGTCTCCAAAGTGGAGCACCTGGGAGAAGATAACCTCAAGCTGGCATAGGCAGTTGACAGTGGGGTAGGAGACACATAAGTGCTCTTGTGTGAGCTGGAAAGGCTGAACACTACTTCCTAGGCAGATCCTGAGGACGGACCCAACCCGAATTAGAGGCCCTGTGTTACATAAAAATAAAACCAAAACGCGGCCATGGGAGCAACAATTGGAAGAAGACAATGAGGGAAACGGCACACAGAAAATTCTAGATATACGGAAGGTGATGGTTCATTTAGCCACATTTTCCTTCCTGGTTAAAAATCATCTCTTGGGCTGGGGAGATAGCTCAGTAGAATAAGTGCTTGCCTGGCAAGCACAGGGTCCTGAATTGAATCCCTGGTACTGCAAGAGAAAAAAAAAACAAAAAAACAACTTCCTTTTTGGGCCAGCAACATGGCTCAGCGGTCTAAAGCGCCTGCCTAAGAAAGTTTAGGCAACTGCAGGGACTGCATCTCAATCCCCAGCACCACATGCGGTGCCAGCCCCACCCCAAGGGCAGGCTGAGCTGGCCATAACACAAATAAATACATGAGGTTTAAGTAAATAAAATAAAATTTAAAAAAACAAACAAAAATCATCTCTGTACCAGCCACTGGACAGACGTGCTGTATCCTTCCTGGTGTCTGGCCGGAATAAAAGTTGGCAAAGTGTCATGAAGTCTGGTTAGATGGGAGCACTGCATGGAGTGGGTGGCCAGGTTACTAAGGCCTAGGGTGGACGTCAACTTAATGACAGCAATGAAGTGGAACAGGCAGCACAGGCATCAGATAGCACAGATCTCAGCCAGGGCTGCCACAAGCCTAAAATCTCTCCTGGTCAGGTGTGTGTCTAGCACTTCGCCAGGACAAACAAAAACAGACTAAGAGGATCATAATCCTCTTACCCAAAGAAGAAGATACATATTCTTTTTTTTTTTTTTTATTTTAAATTTTATTTATTTATTTATTTGCTTGCTTGTTGTGTTTGTTTGTTTCTTTATTTATTCATTTTGTGGCTGGCTCAGCCTGCCCTGGTGGTGGCGCTGGCACAGCATATGGTGCCGGGGATCGAATTGCAGTCCCCGCAGTCGCCTGAGCCCTCCTAAGCAGGCGCTTTAGACCACTGAACCATCTCGCCGGCCCAGAAGATACATATTCTTATGGTTAAGGAAATGTGATAAGAGCTGTAGTTTGAGAGGGTGACAAGATCAAAATAACTCTAGTTTTGTTTGTATATTGACGAGGAAGATGTGATTTTGGGGAGCAAGGACAGGATGTCACTACACAGTTCAGACTGGCCTTGAACTCACTTTGTAGCCTAGGCAGGCCTCAAACCACAGCTCCTGCCTCGGCTCCTCCAGGGCAGGGATCACAGGCACGCACCACCGGCCTGGTTTGGGTGTGTACCTTGTAAAAGAGAAGATGGTGATTAAGTTGAGGACACAAGTGTGGTGGGGGCAGGGGGTCCCAGCAGCTCTGGGGTGGGAGGAACAGCAGGTCGGTAGCTCCGTGAGGCTCTGCCCTCAACCCGCAGCTTCCGCACGCCCCACCCCCCAACCCCACTGCACCGACAAGGTGCCCAAGAGGAAGGCCAGGCTGGCGGGAGGGGCAGCGAAGGAGGAGCTCAAGAGGAGACTGTCAAGGCTTCGGGCTAAACCTGTTCCAGCTACAGTGGAAACGAAGCCAAAAAAGGCAGCGGGAAAGGATAAATCGGAGACTGAGGCAGGACTGATGTGAGTTCGAGACTAGACTGGGCTACAAAAGTGAGCTCAAGGCCAGCCTGAACTAACTGCATAGTGAGACCCTGACTCAAAAAAAGAAAGAAACAGAGAGACAGAGAGAGAGATCAAGGAAGATTTACCTTGGTAAAGGGAGAAACTAAAAATGAGGAGAATGCAGCCTCTGATGAAGCAGGAAAGAAGCCAAGTATGATTAGTCACACGCCATGTCTTATGAGAGCTGTTTCCCTTCTCATACAATCCAGAGGAATATTTTTATCAACTATTTTGTAAATGCAAGTTTTCTAGTAGCTCTAGAAACATTTTTTTAAAAGAGGGAAGGGGTGGTGGGGAGATAGCTCTGTGGCACAAGTGCCCGCCTGGCAAGTTCAAGGTCTTGAGTTTGAACTCAAGTCCTGCAAAAATAGATAGACAGACACACAGACAGACAGACAGACAGGAGGGAATACCACCTCATCGCATTTTTTTAAGTGTAAATGATTTTTTTTTAGAGGTGAAATCATTCTCTGGTTATTTTTTGGTACAACCAGAAATAGTGGAATATTGAATTATGGCAGGCTTTGAGTGTCTTGGGTGTCAGTTTAACATTGCATACATGGGGGTTAATTTTATATTCTGCAATACAAAGCATACTAAATGGCAATTTGGAATTGCAGTCATACATTTAATATGTCTTGTATACTTTTTTTTAATGAGCAGAACATTTATTGAGGGAAAGACAGCTCCTGTCCCAGAGAGGAACAGGAGAGGGGTCCTGAGTGGGTGTCTCCAGGAAGTTGTCTCTTCCAGGGACTTTTTTTTTTTTTGTCTTTTTGAGACAGGGTCTCACCATGCAGTTCAGGCTGGCCCTGAGCTCACCACCCCCACTTTGTAGCCCAGGCTGGTTTTCAACTCACATGGATCCTCCTGCCTCGGCCTCCCAAGTGCTGGGACCACAGGTGTGCGCCACCATGCTCAGCCTTGTGTTGGATACTTTAAATGACTTCTATTCCTGTTTTTAGTAGACTTGTTTCCTAAAGAAAACTGCTTCCTAATTGTTGCCCTGTCAGAATCACATACACTCTGTAACATCTCTAGTAGTGGTAGTCTGGTTTGCCTCATTTTGTTAATGTGCTGTGAAAGGTCCAAAATTTGAGTATGTAGTATATGTGATACAAAATTGTGAATTAGGACTTAAGTTAACATTTTGTCAACATTTGAAGATACTGGGACTTAATTCTCTTACAGAAAATTTGCCTCTAATTGAAAGCTGGAAAGTCACTGGAATACCTGAAAAAAAGATACATGGCTTTTTTTGGTATGTGTGTTAAGAACTGTGTACAAAGTGAATCGTATACTGATCCTCAACACAACCAATAAGATCTCAAAAAATATTGACCAAAAAAAAAAAAAAGTGTGGTGGGGCAAATAGAACCAGACTGAAGAGAGTCTATGAGAACATGAAATTAGAAGTCCAGGGAGAAGATTTAACCTTGAAAATGAAGGAAACCTCTCAGACTGGAAGAACACTCTCATTCATTTAAGGAACAATCATCTTCTCAATAAAGCACAAAGCTGGAGCCTCGAACCTTGGCTCATTCATGTGATCCCAATACAGAGACTAAGGCAGGAGGATTGCAAGCTAGCGTCCAGCCCGGGAACTAGAAGTGGGGGTCGGGGGATGGCTGGAGCTGTAGCTCAGGGTGAAGGCCCTACTTTCAACCCTTCCAACCTCCAGTACACAGCGGTGTGAGGCTCAAAGCTGGGTCTCTATTACAAAGCGATGAACTGCAGGTTTTGCATAAAGCCATTAGAATCATAAAATACCATAAGGACGTAATTTGTAGGAGTTCTCTTTGTTGGCCCTCTAAGCATAGGAGGATCTCAAGACTCAACTTTCTTTTGAAAATTCATTTCTTCAAATGGGTCTATTACATCAACCTAGACTCACTAGTTTATTTCGCACCTGGAGCACATAATCATCCTACGAGGGCGCACAAACCAACACCGCTGCTGTCTAAAGGAGCTCACGGGGGTAAGCTACAAATCCTATATTCTGACAAGGTGGAGGACGGTGAGTGAGACAGAGTGGAGGCTCGAGATAAGGTGCAGGGGTGGAGCTGTCTTTAGGAAGGTGCTCCAGAAAAATTTAAACCAGAGAAGGAGGGGGAACCCGACAGCGGCTAGATACCAGGGCAAAGTGAGGCCGGACCCGAGCGCGGCCGCGATTCAGGAGGCTGCGCCATGGCCGCCGGGGCCCGGGCAGGAAGCCGCGCGGCGCTCGCGCCGGAGCCCTCAAGGGCGCCGAAGACGCAGCCGGGACGGTGGGAGGAGCAGAGAGTACGCGGCTCGACGGGAGCGCCTTCCGCGATCCGAGGACCCGCTCGGCCGCGGCCCGAGGCGTACCTGGGTGCTGCCTCTCCCTCGCTTCCAACCGAGACCTCCCTGCGCCCCGAGCGTCCCGCCGCCACGGTCTGCACTTCCTAGGACGCCGAAAGCCACGCCCGAGACGAAAGTTGCCCTTTAGGTCTCGCCTTCAACCTAAGGGAGCAAACCGGCGCCCGGCACAGCCAAAGCCCGCCCCCTATGGCGGGGGATACCCAAGGGTGACCCGCTTTGGGCTTCCGGCTTCCGGGTCAATGATCCTTCCAACGCATCCTCAGACGAGCCTTCCTCCCTGAGGGCCCACTGGATTCTGGGGGTTGTGGTTATGCTTCATCGAGCGAGCGTCTGTGGTAACTGGAGCTCGGGACCCGGAACTTTTAGAACGAGAATCACCCAATCCTCAGCTTACAACTTGGTGACGTCTCCGGTAGTCAGGTAGATTTTCTCAGAGCCAGCCCTTCCTCGTGGACTGTGCGCCCCCTAGGGCCTGGAGCAGCCTTCGGGTGCAGTGGCTGAGGGCAGAGCTCAGGTGAGACCAGACTGGTCCCTCGAGGTCCTGCCCGTGGCTTACTCTCAGAATAACTAGTGTGAGCCCCCCATTTGCAGGCGGAGAGATAAAACTTCTAATAAAGTCCGGGAGATAGCTTTAGGAAAGACAGCGTGGAGCGCTGGCCGCGGAGGAAGAAGGGGACTGAGTGGGCACCACGGTTGGACAGACAGTGGCTGCAATTTTGGAGGAGGGATTCTTTCATTTGCCCCGTGCTAAAGGTAGAAACACGCACGTAATGATACACGACAGCCTGTGAAATGTCACATACAGTGAATGAAGCCCCTTTCAACTGTTACTGGAAAAGCTCCGCTTTATTGGGTGGACAGGTGACCCAACGGCAGATTCACAGTTCATTGTGCATTGAACAGAAGTAGGCAAAGGTGCTGGAAGACCTCTGGCTCACCTTAACCTCCGCAAAGGGCAGCTCTAGATTCTGTCAGCGTCTGCACCCAACCCAGCCAGGCCTGGGGTTGCTGTGCCCCTCATCTTGCAGCCTGTTCAGGGCAGCTCTGCCCTTCATGGTCAGACCAAATTGTGAATGGCAGCCAAAAGGGACACCTTGGTTTTCAGGTGCATGAGAGAGGGTTAATACAAAGCCTCCAGGCACCAGTGTGTCAGGTACTGCCAAAGGGGAAAGGGAAGCACAGACCCCTGCAGAACACAGGAGCTTCAGCTCTTAGGGGCTATTTATAGCTAGTGACCTAGGCTGCTGACCTGGGACTTTCTCCTGCTGCCACCCAGTCCTGGAGCAAGGCCAGTGTAAAGCACACTCCTCTCCCC
Source organism: Capromys pilorides (assembly GCA_004027915.1). Classification (NCBI taxonomy): domain Eukaryota; kingdom Metazoa; phylum Chordata; class Mammalia; order Rodentia; family Capromyidae; genus Capromys; species Capromys pilorides. The sequence goes on from PVKN010030147.1 coordinate 9,768, forward strand.
ACTCCTGTTTGCCCCTCACTCCAGTGCACAGGGTAGTTCTTTTCTTGCTCCTCCTCAAGTTTCCCAGTTCCTGCTGTCCTAATGTTCAGTATCTCATGAGGAGACCCTCACTCAAGGAGAGGAAGCTGGCTTTGGAATATCAGTGCCCACCTACTATCCCAAGCACTCGCTAGCCCTAGCCCTCCAAATGCCAGGTGCTCGTTAGCTGTCCTGGCTGCTCAGGGGCAGCTGAGAAAGAGGTACAGGGTTAGGGAAGAGGCAGTAGGGCCAGGGGGGCCTCTGTCTGGGCAGACAACAGCAGGAGGAGCCCAGCTCTGTATACATCTTCCAGTTAGAGCTCTGACTAGGGGGCTGGGCAAGCACAAAGGTCACCCGGACCTAGCAAGCTGAACTTGCTATGAAAAGGTGTAGCTGTCAGCAGATTAAGTTTCTGCTGCCCAAAGAGGGTGCTGGCAGGCAGGGTAAGGGAAGATTTGGAAAGGTCACTTAGGGTGGGGAGGAGCTGGCAAAGGTCTAGGATCCAGAAAGTCCCTGGGGAGAATAGCAATCCCCAGGGGCAGAAGTGCCATCAGGAAACTGCTCTGTTCCAGGGCAGCCTGAGGAAGGAGGAAAAGGACAACCAGAGGGTTTTGGTGATGCAAATGTTGCTAGGAGAAACAGAGAGGGGGTTGCTTAAGATTTTTGTATTTTGTTACCAAAGGCTTAGATCCATTGATGCTGTGTGCGCTTGGGGCTGTCAGCTGAAATACTCAGATCCCTCCCTGGTGGCCTTGGCCTCATCCTTCCTGTGCCTAAGATACTTCTTTAACCACTTCATCAGGGTTGGAGACAAGTTTCTGGTCTGTGCAAGACAGTGACTGGCAGCCCTCACCCTGGTGCCCCTTCTACTTTCCCCTAACCCCCCAGAGCAGGCAGCACTGGGCCTTGATTCTGCCTCTCCCTAGGCCAGAGGGAAAACTCTACATTGAGAAAGACAGGGCAGCTCCATTTCCAGCAACAGGCTGCAGCCCTCTCAGCTTGAAACTCCAGGTGTGTAACTGAGCCACAGCCTCTGCTCTCCAGAGAAAAGCTGAGATGAGTGCCTGCTGAGGAGTCCTGGAGATACCAGTGGCCAAGTAGCTGCAAGCTTCACCTTGTGTCCAGTGGGGTTAAAAAAAAAAAGAAAAAAGCTGCCTGTCCTGGGCCCTGGCTCCACTCACATGTGTTCTGGATGATTCTGCAGGCAGCGGATGAATTCACCCACTGGCTGGCCCTCGTAGCACACCTTGTAAACAGCCATAAACAGTGGGAACCTAGAGCAGAGGGAGATGCCCAGCTTAGTCTCCTGCTCTTGGTCTTTGCTCTGCCCACCAGTCCTCAGCCAGCTCCTAAGCTTCCACTCCTGTACGCCCAAGCCTGTCTACTCCCCTAGAGCTCAGACACACACTGGTGCTCCATTGCAGACAACCTAAATCCCCCAGCACTGAGTTTTAGGGTCAGGTTGCTGGTTGCCCAGCGTTCCTTCTATGCTCACTTCACAAGCTGTACAGAGTTCAGGAAGATGATGGATGGGGGCAGGTTCCCCTGGCCGGTGGCTCCCTGGTCATGGGGCCTAAAGTGGCACTCACTTGTGTTACCAGGCCCTTGTGCTGGAGGATGCTGTGTGGCTCCTGGGCTGTCTGGGGCCCCTGCAACTTCTGCCCATTCAGCATCTCTTTCTCTAGCTGCTCAATAGACTATCATAGCAAACCTGCCTACACATCTCCCTGATTTCATATTTTGTTTTCCCCATCGGGCAACCCATTTACTCTTTTCGAGCTTCAACATCATCAATATGACAAAGTGGCAAAGATAAGATGGATCTGTGAATGTATGCTTACGCATTATGCAGAGGTGTCAGTAGGCACCAGTTTCCTTTGCCACCCTTGCCCAGGTTCCCTTAATTTGGGGCTATGAGCTACTCCTCTGAACTTATTTCATATTCTTCTAGGATTCTTTCCCAGGCCAACAGAGCCCAGCTATGTTCTACTCAGCCCAGTCATCCCACCATGCTTCCTGGAAAGGAGACATTAATGCAGAACCATCTTCTTCAGTACATAGGTCAGGCTACAAGGAAGAGAAGGGCTGGTCTTGGGGAGACAGTCAAAGAGGTAGGACAGGCCCGGCCAGGTGGCGCATACCTAAATCCCAGTTTCTTTTTTGGGGAGTGGGGTTTTTTTGAGACAGGGTCTCACTATGCAGTTCAGGCTGGCCTTGAGCTCACTTTTTGTAGCCCAGGCTAGTCTTGAACTCACGCTGATCCTCCTGCCTCAGGCCTCCCAAGTTCTGGGATTACAGGCGTGCAAAAAAAAAAAAAGAGAGAGAGATAGGACAGATAGGACACTCAGACAAGATATACTCCTGTAGAACTCCAATCCCCAGAGAAAGGAGAAATTGCCAGGTGTGGTGGCATATGCCTATAATCTTAGCATTTGGGAGGCTAAGGCAGGAGGATCACCATAAATCTGAGGCTAGCCTGGGCTATGGAGTTTGAAGCCTAAACTGCATAGTGAAACTCTGTCTTAAAATACCAGGAAAAGGGGGAGGGGAGAGAGAGCGAGGGAGGGAGAGAGGGAAGAAGAAGAGGAGGAGGAAGAAGAGGAGCAGGAGGGAAGAGGAGAAAGAGGAGGAGAAGGAGGAAGAAGAGGAGGAAGAAAGGACAGGGTAGGCTTTGCAGTCCAAGTAATGCAGCATAAAGAGCTCTGATGAAAACAAGGCCATGGCCACGAGCTGGCTGAGGTCTTTAGGTGCTCCTGCCCCTTCCAGCTGAACATAAATGTACATTCCTTCTCTGCCCATTTTATAGGCTGTGCAGAGTTCAGGAAGATGGGGGCAGGTTCCCCTGGCCTATGGCTCCCCAGCCATGGGGCCCAAGGCGGCACTCACTTGTCTACCAGGCCCTTGTGCTGGAGGATGCTGTGTAGCTCCCGGGCTGTCTGGGGCCCCTGCAGCTTCTGCCCATTCAGCATCTCTTTCTCCAGCTGTTCAATAGACTGTAAAGAAAGCAGGGCATGTGGGTGGCAG
>PVKN010030148.1:0-12806 GCA_004027915.1 Capromys pilorides
TATTGCATGTTGCATTTCATAAAGAGCACTACCCATGCACTCCTTTACAACTGTTAATACTATTGCTGGCAAAGGTTCTTGGATATCAAATCATTTAAAAAGTTACTTCAAACCAGTTGAAGTTTTATTTGAATGTTTTACAACTTAAAAAAATGCTATATATCAGTTACAAAAGTGAATAGGAAACACACCAATCCATTTGATGCGCAAAAATATTTTTTGCACTACATAGAATTTAAGGGCTTCACAGAATTCATCCCCCAAATTTACACTGTAAGCAGAAACAAATACTTTTTCAAGGAGATGTTAGTATGCTTCCACTTTTGTCAAACTTTTTACCCTTTGACAATGCTGCAACCTGTTTGAGTAGTTCTCTGTTTTTAGCCTGTGAGAGACAAAAATTCAAGATTTAAAAAGTCTGACATATTGAATCATCCTGAAGACTACTACTTAACTTTAATGCTGTTCATTTATGTAAAAAAAAGAGTTCAGTGAAAACTAACAGATCAAATGAAAGATTTGGTATACTTCAGTTTATCCCTTTCAGGTTATAGACAAGTGCAGGGAAAACCGTTGAGTGGTTAATCAGTCCTGTTGGTAAATGTCAATGTAACTGCTACCCAAATACACAGTTGGCCTCAAAAAAAAGTAATAAAGTCCACTTAAAAGAAAGTCAGCGTAAATACAAGAAAAAAAATTTAATCTTTTACTTAAAAATAAAAACTATTTAAATAAATTGATTTTATTAAAAAATCAATATAAAGCAAATAAAATTAAATTTTAAAAAATCAAATACATCAAGTGAGAGGATTATTTTCCTGTAAGCTGTATAAGGTCTTTCATTTGATGTTTAAGACTGATCATTTTTGCAAAAATACTTATCACTTGGCCAAAGGCCCTCTCTTAATGATATATCATTTCTTTTAAGCATCCATTTAGAATCACCTTCGTTGACCTTGTGTTTCTTTAGCTGACAGTCATTTGGCAGTGTGTTGGCATGACCTACACAATTTTATATCATTATTTTTACTTGCAATAAAGCTGAGGATTTTCATGCAAAGATTGAAAATTTCACTTTGCCAATCATCTAAACCGAATTTGTTTTTTGTTATAAAGTGTCTCACCCTTCACTGACAAAGACACAGTCCCTGATCCCATGCGCTACAACAACCACTAGTGTTTAGTAGCACTGCATAAGTAGACACTTTCAATGAGTATTTTCATACTTTGTCTGCCTCTGTCATCTGGAAACTTACATAATAAGGATCCCTCATGTATACATATATCCAATGATACATACACTTTTAAAGTTTCTGAGCCAAAATGTTTAAAACCAGTTTAGAAACTAAGCATTGCCATGAAGCTATAAAAGATATCCTCTGGTGAGGCTTTAAAACCATTCTATTTCACAGGTTTTTAAATGTTTTCAAGACAGACTTCTCAGTTTCTACTCTCAATGCTCCACCAAGCAGCTGTACCACTGGTGGTACCAACCAACGTGCAGCTGTGATGTGAGCAGATAACACTCTATCCGCTCTGCGCCACATTAAAGAAGTTTCATGGAATATAAACATTTGCATGTCTATCTCCTTACTCTTCCCCAAATTCTTCCCAAAGATGTAGGAGCTTCAACTGCAAATACTCTCAGTGGCACCTTACAGGTCTAATGAAGTCATTTTACGTTTAGCTGCATGATGAACAGGGTGTTGCACTACTCAATATTTATTAAATATCTTAGGTGATAATCAAGTTTTAATTTCAAATTGACCTGCACAATCCATTTAAAAATCATACAAAAGAATATAAACTTAGTAATTTGAGTAACTCAGAGTCAACTGACTAAGAGGATTGGTGGAGAATATCATGTGGCATACTAATAACTGCTCACTTTTATTATTCAATATGCCAGTCTCTGTGGTTAATAATTAAATTTTTTTCCTCGATAGCTAGATTTACAACAATAACAGAACCATTAGCCAAACCCCAGGATTTATTAAAGTTTCAAAACAAAGGCATGAAGAACATAAAAAATGACTGTCTATAAATCTGCCTCAAAGAGACTACCACCAGATCTATAAGGTACATTCACATTTAAATGTTTATATTGATATGGTAAATGGCTACAAAGTGAACCTCCAAATTAATTTTTCAATCAATAAATTTTTTAAATCAACTATGTTTATATTCCAAATATAAAAGGCAAGATCTCCAAAATTAGTGTTTTGTTTTGTTTTGGTCTTTTTGAGACAGGGTCTCACTATGTAGTTCAGGCTAGCCTTGAGCTCAGTTCGTAACCCACGTTGGTCTCGAATTTGCAACAATCCTCTTGCCTCAGCCTCCCGAGAGCTGAGATTACAGAAATGCGCCACCGTGCCTGGCCAAAATTACACCTTAAAAGCAGTTTTTCCTTTTAATGCTCTGGCAGTGAATTTTCAATCTGCATTTATGTATTCAGTCCTTAATCACACCACCTTGCTAAGTAAGAAAAACCTTTAACGTAGTGTATCTAGCTGTTAAGACATGAATCCCAATTTATCTTAACTTGAGCATACTAAATATTACCACATACACAATGAGGCTGTAATTGCTATGTCTTGCTGTCTGGTGTCTTGAAGCACTGGTGGTACACATGCCTATCTCATTGGGTGGCTTTTTATAAATTTTATTAGTAAAATGATCACTAAAAGTGATTACATTCGTTTGTGCAGACCACAGTGTGCTAGGTCGTGCACACGCCACTGGTGGTCCACGCTGGCGGGAATGTGCTAATTACAAACATAAACACACTTCAGCACTATCTTAAAATTTTTTCTTTATTATGCTCCTGCTAGAGCAAGTGAAATTATTTAAACTCATAAGTGAGTTATATGTTACTCTAAAGGGAGAAATACCAGAATTATACAGATCCTGCTTTAAATCCTGGTTCTACCATTTACTCTGTTATCTGGAATCTATCTTTTCATGTGTAACACAGAAACTCCAGTTCTTTTAATCAGTTTTTTAAAAAGGAAAAAACTAATTACATACATAAAGCAACCTAAAATAATGACTGGCACATTGCAGGCACAAAAACGTTGGTTTCCCCTGCTAGCTACTTATCTGCATTAAAAGAACAAAACTTAGTGTTTATGGGCTATTTTACACATTTGTTCTAGTGATGTTCAGTGCTTACTACCAAGGTTTGAAAGTTTAAAATATTCTACCAATTATTAGGGCAAGATAAATTTTGTTACAGAGTTCATTTAATTCTTTCTCATATTCCATTCTTAAAAATAAGAAAATAACCATGTTTACTCAGTTCACTACAGAATGCCACACTGGCTGCCAAAATGAGTGGGTAAAAAGATGGAACTTAGGGCAGAATGTCTCCACAAATAACATAAAAGGTACAGGGAATGGTGTGATTAGAAAACAACAAAAAGCCTGAATAACCTGAAGTAGTGGGAAGCGCAGAACCGGTGAAAACCTGGGGCAGAAGATAATTTTTCTATTTCTTACTAATTTTGTGACTACAAAATGAGCATTCCCATAAGTTATTAAAAAAGAGTAAAACAACATATGCTGAACAATACTGAAAAAGTCCTACTTCTATATAAATATTAGTTATGCTATTAGTATGAAACGTTAGCTACCAGCCAAGAGGCACCAGCTTTCAGATACTAATCAGAGCAAAGCAAAGAGGGTTCTCTGGTGCTTACAACTATTTTTAAAATAAAAATTTTTCAAGCAGTGGATAGTACTACATTAAATCACATGTTACACTCATAGTTCCAATGTCAACTCATTCTGGATTTACCTCAGAGCTTTGAATACATCACCTTAATTCAGAGATCATCAGGTGGAAGATTATATTCCAAGTATTCATTCACTGTTACTTAATTAGAATATAAAAAAAACTAAAAGTAGTACTTGCCAGTGGGTAAAAAACAGAAATTAATATACAATAGGACATTGGCAATCTCTCAGGACAGATGGCAGACAGGCATTTCCATGAATCACTACTCATTTAACAAGTTATTTGAACACCCACTATGTTCCAGTTTTATGAAAAGTTCTTCAAAATTTTGTTTAACAGTAAGATCAGGTTACAGACCAGATTAATCTGTACTCTGACTTCATTAGCAAGTGCCTAAGTCTCACTTAATGTAAGCTACTTGGAAAGATACAAAACTACTACCATTCAGTCAACCTCCCTTAGGGTTAAAACAGTTTTAAAAAATAACAAAAAACTATGGTGGGCTGGTTGGCTTTCGTTTAAAACTGTTCTTTCATCAAATCTGTAACCTTCTAAGACTTAAAACCATTTTACTCAAACATGAGAGTTCTATAAGGCCAGAACTTATATGAGTGTATGTTAATTAACCGAGTGTGGTTTCATTTCTAAATTGTAACATTCAGGTAGTAAAAAGCATGAAGCTTTAAGACAGCAACGTGTATCCGTGTTCACCATCTCTGCAGCCAGGCGTGACAGTGCTGACCCTCTGTGCTACTCTGATAACATCCATTCTGCGCATCTCAGTCCTGACACACTGCCCCCTTCTCTGAGACTGAGATTGATGACTTGGCTTTCAGGGTAATCTGGCACTTTGCAAGCCACAGCGCACAGGTTAACTGCACTCAACTGAATCACTGCAGACAACATATATTTCTTTCATTCACGATTCCTGAGAATTAGTTTTCTACATGTATGTCATTTCTCATGATCTGGAGATTAAAAGGATAAATAATTGTACTAAAGATCTCATTTATACCTTAGTTCCATGGATACATTATCTAATCTTTTGCTGTTAACCTAATGAACAAGTAGAGATATTCCAGTTGTATATTCTCTTCTGAAGTTTTCAGGACTAATGTACTGAGTTGCCTTTCAAAGTGATTACAAACAATACCTTTTAATGTAGTCAGGATTAAAAACATTGAAACAGAAAATGCAACATACATAAAATAATGATACTAATTCAGCCTAAGTCAGTAAATGCTAGTATCCAAGCACAGCCTTCCTTGTATTGTTTTACATAAATAACAACATTTACCTGAAGTTGTTCCACAGTTTCTTTGTGAGCTTTTTCCATACTGTTCATCTTTGTTCTTAAATTTGATTCCTGGTACTGGAAGTCTGCCTTTAGTTCAGTTAACTAAGATTATAAGAAAAAGGAGATACAGATACACATGTACACATGCACATATCAGTAATTTCTGCCCACATAACTGCTGAAAAAATTCTTTACAATAAACTCATTGATTGCAAACATGGAAGATGACAATAGTTCTACAGTCTGTCTAAAACTTATCTTGTGAAATGAGTCCTGTCTACTTGACTGGAATATAATCTTAGTGTTAAGATAATACTTGACCAGCAAAACTTTTGAGAAGTTGCTTTTTTTGCTTTTGGACACAGCTTGACAACTGGTACTCTGAAAGAAAAGTCTAAGGCTAATACTTTGGGAAGTACTTATGTTAAAACATAGTTTTTGTTCATTCACATAAACAAAACAACTAGTTTTAAGTTAACATAAACTTTCAGTGACAAAGGAGAAAGTTTTTGGGTAAGAATAAAGGGGAGCATCCTCATCATCTAAGGTCTCTGTTGTTTTATTTATAAACTTCTGTCCACAATTGTTATACTGTGCCATTTTTACTTAAGGTAAAAATGGAAAACAAAACTGAAGCAAATGAGCACAGAAAGGGATTACTATTTTAGACAAATTTAAGAAAAAAACCCAGTGGTTTTAGGAAACAAAGACTACATGATTATTTGTTCACAAAGATAAAAGGTATAACTCACAAAGCATCTCATAACTTTAAACTAAAAACTGTTATATAATTTCATTGTCAGAACCATACAGAAGCAACTTCAGATTATTTTTCAATGTTTATTACATGGGCTTCAAAAACTTTGTATCTATTTACATACTTATCTTCATAATTACCCAGCTCCTAGTAAACCAAAGGATGTAGAACATCTACATGAAGTTGCAGTCATATTCAAATGAAAGCTTGTTTTTGCACAGATTCAAAGTTTAACTAACTTCCCCTTTTCAATGTTCTATACAAGAATTCTTGCTCTGAAATGCAATTCACACCAATCACATGAGGTAACTGGTATACTTAATACACTGTGAGTTGCTTCAAGAATTTATACTATTTTTCCTTTCTCCATTTACAAATGAAGATACTATTTACTGAAAACTTATGATCAGAAATTACTACTGTATTAGCTCTGTTATTCTTGGGAACACAAAAATTCTGAAAGATAGAAGGCTATGATTCTAATTTAGCTTCTGAAATTTAACTTATAAGAATCACGTAAAAAAACTACCAAACTTTTAAAAGAAAGTGCAATCATAATCAAGACGTAAATCTTACTATGCTTCAGTGAACCTCGTTCTTACCTTTTTGTCCTTTTCTAAGATGGTCTGGTCTCTTTGCTGCAAGAGACGCTTAAGTGACATCACTTCTTCTTTCAGTTGACTTATAAGGACAAAATTGTCTGTTCCCCCACTATCTGCTGACTGATTTATAGAGCTACTAAAAAGAAAAGAAGTAAAACATAGTTAAATGACATACAAGGAAAATTAGCAGGTGTTCAAATTGCATAAATTAGACAATTCCACAAACATCCTTAAAGCTAATGCAAAAAAATATGTACCTGACAGAAATGGATGCAACTGGCAAATTACCTTACTAATGGCACACATTACATACACCTGCAGAAATATAATTCAGTATTAGCTTTTAGGGGGTCAATACTTCTAGTGTAAAGCAATAGGCAGCCAATTTGTACAGTAACATCAGCAAACTTTTGGCTAATGAACTAAAACAAAGTCATACTCATTTTAAATCTTAAAACATTTTCTAAGCAGGTCAATTTTAAAATATTACAATCAGATCTGCGTTTCTTTGAAAAGCAGTTAAGATAATGTTCTCTATTCAGATGTTTTCCTTTTGCAATACCCAACTTTATTCCCCAACTAGAACAACAGAGTTTAGTGCCACTTTCTTATTGCCAAAGTTAAGTTAAAATGTTCTCAGCTAGGTGACTTGAAGTCAATGTAGAAAATAACATATTTCTTTGCTCTCACCTAGTAGAAACTGGCAACAACCACACTAAGCTGAATTTTTGCGAAAACTAAGGAATTCATTTTTACCTATCTCCGTTAGATGGCTTAGATTCCAATTTGGGCTTTTTCTTTGGAGTTTCATTCTGAATTGCTGCAGAGGATTTATGGCTGAAACCAAACATCAATAATAAGAATAATTAGGACAAAAAGGGCACAGACACAAAATTGTCTTCTCCGAAAATATTAGAGTATCCCTAAAATTTTTGAAAGCCTATGTAACAAAGTTAAAATATTGTAACTTTAAGACATTTCAAAAACTTTAGCAAATGTTAAGGTATTTACCTCTGTTTCCACAGTCCCTGTTCTTGTTCTGGACTTAGATTGCTGATTCTGAAAAACATAAACAATATCTGATACTAATATGTATCTAAGCTTTTCTTTTTGTCTTTTGGAGACAGGGTTTCACTATGCAGTTCAGACTGGCCTTGAGCTCACTTTGTAGCCCAGGCTGGCCTTGAATCGCAGCAATCCTCCTGCCTCAGCCTCCCAGGTGCTGGGATTACAGGTGTGCGCCACCACACCCAGCCACCAACATGTGTTTAGTACATCTATATTTTATAAAATTTTTTCTCCATGGGAATTAAATTACGTATGCCATAAAAAACTCTGTAAATCATATTTAAAGACAGGTAAAATTACATCCTAATGGAATATATTCTTATCAAATTACTAGCCAACTTAAATTCTTTAGAACAGACCATACAGTGATAGGAGCTGACTTTTTCCTTAAAATTAATTTCTATAATTCAATTTAGGATACCCTACATACCACACCGAGAGCTGGAATACTCAAGTATGAAATCTACAACAAAGATCTGTAATCAGGAAATCTAGATCTCACTGTGCATCCACTGCCTTTCCTATTCCTTATAGCAAGTGTGCACCCTCCAAAGTTAAGACCCTAGGGCTTCAGTGGTTGGCTAACACTGAGTACATGCACCCTAGGATTGACCCCCAGTATCACAATAAAGATGAATAACTAAAATCGCATATTTTTTTTTAAAGATTTGCCTGTAAAGTTTAAGACTTTTTTCCAGTTGCTTAGAATTGCGTGTCAAATTGGCGAAAGACTATCTCAATTTCTCGGATTCCTTCCTAGTTTCGTACAAATCCTCTCTGAAGTACTGACTCCTTACTTCAAAAACTTAAAAACAAGGGCTGGGGTGATAGCTCAATAGCACAAGCACCTGCTTTTCAAGTGCAAGGTCCTGAATTCGATTCCAAGTGCAGGGGTGGGAGGGGGAGGAACACTTAAAAGCAGAGTACTAATTTCTTAGTCAATATTCTGAGGAACTCATCTGCAAATACTGGGAAACCTAATTGTAAAAATAATTTTATATTTACATATAACATAGCTTTTTTCCATCTTCCCTCAATATTAATAACCACTTCATAATTTACTGTGAACCCTGTTTGTTCCTCTTGTATTTGTGCTTCAATAAACCATTCACTAACCCCCAGCTATTTAACTTCTCATCTGCAAAATGGTATTATGTATGTTATGAGGACATGAGCATTAAACAAGCTACATAAAATTTCCTGTTCCCTTTGTTATAGAAGTTTTCAAAACAGAAAGTAAAAACAGATAACAATCAGCTGTAAACAAACACAAAGAAGGGAGCTGGGGAGATAGCTCAGTAGAATAAGCGCTTGGCTGGCAAGCGCAAGGGCTTGAGTTCAATCCCCGGTTTGAAGATGAGATAGCAGCTATAATTTCATCGACCTAAGCCATCTTTTATGGTGGCAACGAGGGCAACTCTGGGAATCCGCTTGTTTCTTTTAGTTTTACTACAGTGTGAGCATCAGCAAGGCACATCAGCCACATGTGAAGGAAGATCACTAAGAAGAAAATGTAAGAACCAAGGCAGTCAGCCACATTGGGAACTCTCATCTTAGCTTCCCGAGGCTGACCACTCCCCAGATCAAGGTGACCTTAGTGTCATCACCAGTCACCACCTATTATAGCATATACCACTTTCCTTGTATTTGCTCTGTTCCACTCAACACAGAATTCTACAGCTGGGCGTGGTGTCGCACACTTATAATCTCAGCTCTCTGGAGGCTGAGGCAGGAGGGTTGTCTCTAGTTGAAGGCTAACCTGGACTGCACAATGAGTCCAGGCTGGACCCACCTAAAGCAAGACCTCAATAAAAAGAGAAAAAAAAGAATCCAACATACAAATTGGTTGTTCAAAAATGGTCACTAGCCACCAGATATGAAAACAGCTCAGTTGCCATCTGTATCATCAGGTTCAGCATCTGAAGAGTCAACCAACTGAAGATGAAAAAAGGAAGCTGGGGGTGGTTATGATTACACAGGAAGGCCTTCAAAGACTCCTGCCTGGAGTGCTTGACCCACAACCCACAAGGCAGCAAGCAACATTCAGAGGGGAAGCCTAGAGAGGAGACTGGCTCGTGACAACACTCCACTCAGGCACGCACCAGCCACCAATGAGCTCAGAGCTGAACAGGATCTGGGAACCAGGTGGAGGAAGGCCTTGAACTCACGGTGCAGCCACGGCTAGCTTTGAACTCATTGATTCTCCTGCCTCAGCCTCTGCCACGCCCCTTCTGCTTCCCGGCTACCACAACACTTCTCCCTTGCAATGGCCTCAAAGTAACGGAGTCAGACAGCCAGGTACTGAAGCCTTTGAGACCTTAGGCCAACATAATTCCCCTATTACGTTGTTACTGTAAGTATTCCGTCACTGTCAGAAGCAGCTTACGGGTGTCACGCTGAAGGACAGATTCTCTCTATCCCTTAAGCTAGAGAGCAGGGCAGCTACTCCTACAGCACTTACACCCTATCCGCCACGGTGAGTAATGAACAGTCGTGCAGGGTGGGTCACGTGCAAAGCAAATGCCACGTCATTTAATAAGGGACCCAAGTGGACAGTCAAGGGTAACCACCTGTGACTCACTAACCCAAAGAAAGTTACTGTTGCATAATCTGAAAGTAATCAGCATAGGTCTGCAGTCGGGTGTGGTGGTGCACACCTAGCATCCCAGTGCTTGGGAGGCTGAGGCAGGAGAATCAAGGAGTTCAAAGCTAGCCACGGCTACACATTGTCAAAAAAAAAAAAAAATCCAAAAGACCTAAAGCACAAGTCTGGCGTATGCCGCTGTGGTACTATGCTATACGGTTATTTTGTCTTTTTTTACAAAAGTAAAAAAGAGGTTTATGCTCTTTTGCTCTTTAGGATAATAAGATAAAAGACTACAGGATTTCTTCGAATTGCCAGAAGTCACTGCTCTACAGTCTGCCACTGTCACAGCTAGAAAACCCTCGGACACAGTGAAGCTAAAGATGAACAAAATCTTCATAACAAATTTATTTAGAACTAATTGTTCAATGGGAAGGAAAAACTGGGATGAGGAAAAGGACAAAGGAAAGAAGGAACACATTTAGGTACACATGCACAATAGTTTGGATAATTATATTGCTGATTTCTGTTGGTCTTTTGAAAGGAGCGGTTAATGCTTCAATTTTTTTTTTTTTTTTTTTTTACCTTTTTTTCTTCCTTTTTTGAATTTCTTGTAACTTGTTATTGTTTTTCTTCATTTAAACAAATCTTACTCATCTCTCTCTGGTAATCTGAACAACTAATTTGAAGACACAAAATCATTATGGTCTGTGTCTCGTTGGCCCCCAAAGCCTCATGCATGCAGTCTTGGGTGGACTTCTAGTTTGCAGTGAACTCATGATCCACTGGGAGTGTGGGTGTGAATGCTACCCCCATTCACAGCCTAGATGCAACTTAAGGGAGACAGATTTGCTCGCCATTACTGCTGCTACTCCTCCCACTTGCTCTCTACTCTTCGCCACCTCCAGGAAAGGCTGCTCTCTGCAGTAGGTGTGGCTCTGCCTTGGAGCCGGCCGAGTGTGGACTGAAGCCTCCAGTAACTGCGAGCTAAGTAACCCTCTCCTTCCTTCATTTTGGGTGTCGGGTGTTGGTCCCAGCAAGGGGAGGAGAGTCACTGAGACAAATCACATACTACAGCAACCGCTGTTAAGTTACTACTTTGTTCAGTGAAATCTTGTATCGCCTTTAATGTTGTTTTCTTCTATCACTATTTTGTATTCTTAAAAAAAAAGAAAAAAAAATTTAAAGTATGTGTTCCAAAACATACTAAGCATCTACTTTCTTTATCTCAACAGAATTCCTACTTGTGTTTTAAAAACTTGTAAAGTACCATTAGTTAAAAATACTTCTTACATTTTGAGAAACCCTCAGAATGCTCCTAATGAATGTAGTTCACATTTGCTATGAACAAACTTCTTGGTTAAATCCATACAGGGAAAAAAAAAATGTCTTTTGGAGTCAGGGTTTCATTATCTACTTCAGGCCAGCCTCAAACTCAAGGGGTCCTCTCGAGGCTTAGCCTCCCAACTGCTGGGATGACAGGTGAGTACCACCTTGCCTGGCTAAAAGAAAGCTTTTATTATCTCACAAAGGACAATGCTACAACGTATTTTCCAAAAAAGACCAACACAACAGTATGCAGTTACTTTGTCATTTTTTTTTTCCTTACGAAAGAGAGAGAGAGAAAAAAAAAAGATTTATATTCTTTTGTTCCTTAGGACAGTAAGATAAAAGACTACAGGATTTCTTCAAATTGCCAGAAGTCACTGCTCTACAGTCTACCACTGTCACACCTAAAAACCCTCAGACACAGTGAAAGTAATATCAACTACAGCTACTGGTATAAATTTGCAAAAAATAAGATACTTTTGATAACTATAATCACTCCAGTTTCAAATGGCATTTATAATTTGGATTTACTTATCATTTTAGATTTATTCCATTAATGTCCTATGACTGTTACAATAAAAACTGAACAAGCCAGATGCGTAATTGTATATACTTCATAAAGTAGGGAGATACACAAGATACTCAGCTTACTACTGACAATGTAAACCTGACTAGCACATACTTGCTATTTGCAAATAAATACCAGCAGACACATTGATACAGCTCTGAAATGCCAGAAGGGATTTTAGAAGATGTCACTTTCAAGTACTTACTGGTGATGACTACTACTGTGGCGATGGTGACGCTGGTGGTGGTGGTGGTGTTTCGAGTGATGCTGGTCTTTCTCAGTAAGAGATGAGGATGAAGAATTGGAATGTGAGGACCCCAGGCTCCTCCTCTGTTCCTTGGTCTTCTGTAAAACTCTCTTGTATGATAAAGTACAAAGCCAGCATAACAACTTTCCGTCGACCTTTTAAGAAAATAAGTGTATTAAGTGTATGTGCAAGCTGGCCGTCAGCAAAATCCAAAGTGTTTAACTTCCAGTTACATTTCACATACTTATGCAAAAATTAGTGAATACATGCATTCAAAATTTTTACAAAGTAGACATGAAATTACTTTTCTGAAACTTGGGAAAATACTTGTTCAAAGGACTAGAAAATTGGTGTAATGACTGATACACTTCCATTAGTTCTGAGGCATTTTCAATTGGAAGAAAAACACGTTACCCTTATTAGAAAGTAAGCTTATAGGCAAGGGAGCTGATTGGCAAGTGCAAGGCCCTGCGTTCAATTCCCAGTCAAAACAACAAAACAAAACACCACAAATAACTGATACTCTTTCAAGAAATCCAGCCTGAATTCTTTTACTCCTATGAAGTACTAAAATGTCCCACAACAGTAGTATAAATTTACAGAGAAACAGGAAAGCTT
>PVKN010030149.1:0-12808 GCA_004027915.1 Capromys pilorides
CACCCATCCATCCATTCATTCATCCATCCATCCATCCTTCCATCCATCCATCCAGTCATCCATCCAGTCGTCCATCCATCCACTGTACTCATCTGTCTTCTCTGTTCACTTCAGTGATATCCACCACGTACCGATGAGAGGGAACAGAGCTAAGTGATGGAGCTCAGAGTCACACAAACCTAAAACCTCTCTTGGCTATGTCCCTGCCCAGCCCCGTGTAGATTGCAGGAGATTTACTTCTATTTTTTGTGCTTTGGTTATCTTATTTATAAAATGAGATAATAGTAAATTTCTATTTTGGGTTATTTTGCAAAGACGATATAAACTAATTTGTGTAGAAATACCCAGAATGAAATGTGACATGGCATAGGCCTTCAGTCAGTGCCCGTGGACGTCTTCCTCCTCTGCGGCCTCCAGCTCCTCTTCCTCATCTTCTTTACTTCTGCTTCTCCCATGAGCTCTGTGCTCCCTGCTGAGTAAAGATAAACCAGTGGTTGCCTCGCAGAGCTCTGGCTCTCAGCCCTTGGAGCCAGGGAGGAAGGCGGCCTCAAGGCAGCTCCAGTTGCACTGAGCGGCAGCCGGTGCGGGCAGAGGAGCAGGTGTCGGGCTCCCAGCTTGATATGATGAGGAACGTGCCGTCCATAGGTGGTGAACTGCGGGACACGCACTCGCCTCAGCTGTGTCCCTGGCCAGGGCTTGCCCTCTGTGCACCTCCAATTTCCCTGCCGACACTGCCGACATCAGGGTGGGCGGAACTCGCTGTTAGAAGCCTTCCTGGGTTGCGTGCCTGCTTGGCTGCTGCAGGGAGAGCGAAGCTCGTAATCTCGGGTCTCAGCGTGTTAGGGGCCTGGCCTGGAGGCTTTTGCAGCTTTCCTGGTTGGCTGTGTTTTCTTGTGTCGTGGATTTTGAATAGTGTTCTGGAACCTTGAGGGACTTCGGGGACACTTTTGAGAATCTGATGCAGGCTTTGGCCCTGCGGCAAAAAGCCGAGCTGTTCGGTGCATCTGTAGGAAGGCCAAGGAGCACTGTGCCCTGAGGAGGCCCGCGTGGCTGCTCGGTGTGGACGCCACCCGGCCCCCAGCCCTCACAGTACTGGCTGCTCGGGAGCAGTGGGTTGAGTTTGGTTCTCTCAGGGCTGGGGCCTTCTCCTACCCTTCTGCTGTGGAGCAGACTCTTGTGCTAAGAATGCCTCATTCGGTGGCTTTCAGAATGCAGAGTGCCTGTGTTTGGCCAGGGAGAGACAGACAGGGTCACCCAGCGGTGAAGAGCACAGAGCTTGGGCCAGCTGGCCTGGCCTCAGGTGCTAGCTTTGCCACTTAATTGCTTCCCAGGTGAATGAGCTCCACCCTCTCTGCCTCCACATCCTGGTCCACAGGACAAGAGAAGTCAGGGCGCAGTTTCTAAAGGACTGTTAGAAGGATTCAGAGAGCTGAGGAAGGGCGCCTCCTGACTGACTTACACGGCGTGATCGAAATATATGGTGAATGGGCAAGGTTTTTTTAAAGTTTATTACATTGAAAGACACATTGCCGTGAGCCCCCTTCAGAGTTCTCCCTTCCACTGCAAACACACTTGACCCTGTGTGCTTGCCACTCTCTGGAGCAGCCTCAGAATGTGGCTTTTACTGTAATAAATTCGTTGAGAAATGGAAACATTTGCAGTATATACCTCATAGGATGTGGATACTTCTTGATAAACCGTGGTAAGTTGGAAATTTCCTAGATCAAAATGACACCGGGTCTCTGTAATCTGCGGAACGTCCCGCCTCAGTGACACAGCACTCTGTGGAGAAGTGGGATTTCCCTGTTGGTCTCCAGGCTGCCTCCAGCACCTGTGATGCCGTGGGGCCTGGCATCCTAACAAGGCTTGGCGCTGTGTAACTCTGGCGTGGGAAGAGACCCAAGTTCGGAACTCAAGAGTGCAGCTTCCTCTGAACCTACGTGTCAGCCGCTGTGAAGTCCTGAGTAGGAAGGGGCCGCTGTGAGCGAGGCTCCGCCTGTAGACCGAGGCCTGGCATGGGGTGGCACGTGGTCCCTCCCTTTGGTACACTCCCTGCTGTGGCTGCTGCATCCGGCGTGGCTTCTGCCCACGGTGGACACAGGCAGATACCCTGTGGTGAGCCGGTGACAGGCAGCAGCTGCCAGTCACGCCACCGACATGGAGCAGGTGACTCAACCCTGCTCTGAGGGTGCTTGCACTGTAGCCAACAGGTACAGCCCATGGTTGAGGAGACTGCAGCGGGGTGTGGTGAGTGACACGTGTGGCAGATGTGTGGGGGCAGCCCCAGTGGCAGGAACAGTGTGTGTGGAGACACACAGGTGTGGGACATGGTGGCAATCACCGTGCATAGTGGGGCATACCCGCACGGGGAGTCAGGCAGGCCCTCGTGCCTGCAGAAGGTGCCACGCCTGTACATGGACTCACTGTTACCCCCTCGCCACACAGGAGCGCCAGGAGCTGGAGCGGAAGCTGGAGGAACGCCTGTCGCAGCAGGAGGCGGCCCAGCAACAACGGGTCCTGGCAAGCTGGCAGCACTGGGTGGCCAGTGGGCCTGGGGCCCCAAACGAGCCCGGGGAGGCGGATTCTGATGGCTGCATCTCCTCCCTCCTGCAGCAGGCCCTGAGCAAGGGCCAGCAGATGCTGGAACACCACCAGCAGAGGTAGGCGGGGCCTGCCTGGGGTGTCACCCTGCAGGCCTGCGCGCTGGCTTCCGCCCTCCTAAGGAGCTCTCCCCATGCTCAGACAGCGCTGCTAGCGTCCGAGCACCCCACCTTTCCTCTTCCCTAGTATCCTCTTTTATTTGTTTCCTTTAAGATCACTGAGGTTTACTAATATTGCTTTGACTTTTTAATTTTTAAATAACTATAGACCCATAAGAAGCTGTAAAAATAATGTAGAGAGATCCGCATGCCCTGCGCCCAGCTTCCCTACCTGGAGCCATTGTGCAGCATCCTCCTGCACTGTCACAGCAGGCTGGCTGAGGATGGCCTCTATCCTGATGCTCCACCAGTGTAGCCCTTGGTGTCTCGCTTTTGTAGAGCTATGCAGCAGACAGACCTCAGTCTTGTTCTTTGCATTCTTTTTCCTTTAGATTAACTTTTGCCCATGGCCTTACTACTCTTAGAAAAGCCATAGTCTTTTACAGCTCCCTGATTTTCTCCTTTACACAATATTAATGTAGGAAGGACAGAGTGCAAAGTTTATACTAGACACAGGGGGGTTAATTTTGGAAAATACATTGTAGGGAGCAGACCCAGCTGTAATGGACAGGGAGGCTTCTGGATGATGAGGTACAGGTGATTTTATTTGTGGAAGCACAGCATTGAAGGTAACTTAGTTCCTCTGGAATACTTGTGTGAGGGCACTTCCATGTTAGGTGCATTCATATTTATGAGTGTTATCTCTTTATCTTGAATTTTTCCCCTAACCAGTATGTAGTGGCCTTATTTCATTTGGTCAATCTTGGTTTGAAGTTCAGACTATCTGCAAGCAGGATTGCTCCCCCTGCTTTTTTCTGAGGTGCTGGGGCATGTAGTATTATTTTCCATCCTTTTATTTTCAGCCTATGAATTTCTTTATGAGTTAAGTGTGTTTCTTGTATACAGCATATTGTTAGATTTTGCTTCCTAATCCATTGTGCCAGTCTATTTCTTTTAATTGGAGAATTAAATGTAAATGTAAATGGTTACATTTATGGTTATAATTGAAATGTATTGAATTTCTATACATTTGAATGATCGGCATGTTATTTATCTACTATTGCTTACCACTTTTTCTCCTTTGTTTAATTGGTCGCCCTATTTGGTGGGTTCTTTCTATTCTCATTCATGGAGTTCGGGTCATTTTGGCCCTTCTCTAAAATATGTTTTAGTAGTCTGTGTAGGGTTGGCTTTGACATCATGAAATTCTTTAGTTGTTCTTTGTCATGGAAGTATTTCACTTCTGTCTCATACTTGAAAGAGAGTTTTGCAGGGTATAGTAGTCTGAGCTGGAAATTGTTTTCATGGAGGACTTGAAGCACTCTGCTCCGTGCTCTTCTTGACTTCATGGTTTGTGAAGAGAAATCTGCTGTTATTCTGCTGGGTTTTCCTTTAAATGTGATCTGCTTCTTTTCTCTAGCAGTTTTTAGTATATTATTCTTCTGCTGGATTTCTGGGATCTTGACTGTTACATATCTGAGTGTGTTTGTAGTTCAGTTGATGTTATTTTGAGTTCTCTATGCTTCAGTTACCTGAATTACAGATTGTTTTCTCATATTTTGGAAGTTTTCTGCTATTACTTTTGCCATATTGTTTTTACATCATTTGTGTTGACTCCTTATTTCTCATTGATGCCTATTGGTCTCATGTTGTTCATCTTTCCATCGCCTTGCAGATGTTGAATTATTTTTTCCTGCATCCTAGTTGTTTCTAAGAGTTTCTTTCTTACCTTTTCACTAGCTGTGACTGTGTCTTCAAGATCTGAAACTGTATCTTCACTTTCGTTCATACAGCGTTGCCAGCTTGTGATTGAGATTTTATTTTCCTATGTGTGTCTTTGAAACTGCTTCATGTGATCTATTTCTTTCCTATATTTCTCACTCAAGTATTCCATCATTTTTCTGTTCTCCTCTAATTTTTCATCAATGTCTTCTTTAGAAGCATTTATTAATTCTTTAATTATAGTTATCCTTTCTTTTTTTTTACTTCAGGGATTATTTCTGACCTGATTTCCTATCTACCTTTCTGCAGTTGTTCCTTCTCTATAGATGCTATTAATCCAGAGATTTCTTTTTGTACTTCAGAGGTTATTTCTGGTCTGATTTCCTCTATACCTTTCTACATTTGTTTCTTTACTTCAATGCTATTAATTCAGACATTTCAGCTGTGTCAGTCCCATTTTCTTCTATGCTAGTGTCTCCTGCATCTGCTCTGGGTGGGCTCAGGGCCTGAGACTGCATTTTTCTCCTTCTCTTTGTTATTTTGTACAGCACTGTCCTCTGCCCTTTGCGGTAGAGCTTTGGTGCAGTTATGCTGTTGGCACCTACTGAAATTTGGGTCCAGATCTATCAGGTTTGAACTTGTGCAGATGTGACTTGCTCGGTCTGGCTGCTGTGCTCAGTTTTTTCCTGCTGCTGCCCGTGGAAGTGAACCTGCTGTGCTTGTCTGGCGAGATGTTCAGCTCCTGGATTAGCTGGGAGGGTCTGACTCCCAGCCTCTCTGCAAGGACTTTTGCTGTAGGGTTCCACAGGAGCTGCCCAGTCTGGGATTTTGATGGGCAAGTTCTGGTCATGGCATGCAGGCAAGAGTTCCTATCTACATGCACGCCGGTCCTGGGATCTGCTCTCGTGGGCTTTTTAAAAATATTTTTAAGTAATTGTTTGACTGTCTGACTTATAAACAGAATAGATTTATTGGGGAGGAAAGAATGCTCCTGTCTGAGAGAGGAACAGGAGGGGGTGTCCTAAGTGGGTGGTCCCTCTGACTATCTGACTTCCATGTTCAACTTTTTACTTAGGGTTCTGTGGCCAGTAAGCTGTGTGAAGCTTTTATTTATTTATATATTTATTTGTTTGTTTTTTAAAGGGAGTACAAATTAGAATTAAAACAGAAAAAAATCATAAATGATACAGAATTTCACCTAACAAAGTAATATGAATCTGACAGTATTTGTTATAATGCATAGTGTTGTCTTCCAACCAGTTATTTGAAGTATTTCTCTTCTCTTTAACATCTGTGAGAGCTCCTGGACTACCTTAGCAATGAAAGGTCAGGGGAAGTCCGCGTCTTGGGATGGTGTCTCTTAGCAGCACCCTGGTTACCACTCTGTCTTTTCTGTTCAGGTCCCACAAAGGTGCAGAGAGCGCTAACCAGCCTGAGACAGTTTAGTGAGCACAGGTGCAGCTCCTGTTCGCTGGATGCCTGGGGTGCCCTGGAGCCCTTGCCCCAGGCTGCTTTGTGTACAGGCCCAGCACTGTTCAGACAGTGCCAGTGGTGGCAGTGAGCTGTGGCACATGGGAGTGGTGGCCTGTCATGTTTCTAGTGCTGCCTTTCCCATCCGAGGCCCTAATAGAGTGTTTTGTGAAGCTGGGCCCAGCCCTCCAGGGCTGGCTAGCCTCGCAGCAGGAAATTCTCCTTAGACTGCCCTTTGTATATTTTTTAGTTTCTTGGGACAACCAGGCTCTTTTATTTGGAGAGTAACTTAGGGTCTCTGGGAGGAGCAGCTCCAGGGTGAGGAGGGATGTGGCAAGGGCCCCTTTGTGGGGCTGTCCTGGGGCCCACCATGTTTTCCTGTCTTGTGATATCTTCAGGCTTTGATGTTTCAGTCTTCTTGTGCCCCCTGTAGTAGATAATGGCCTCTTTTCTGAGGGTCCCTACAGTGTCCAGAAGCTGCAAAGTGTCCCCTTGTACTTCATTTTCCCTCCCCCCCCAAGCTGTGAGGAGCCCTCCTTTTTATTTTGGAGTCAGTGCTGATGCTCACGTTTTGTCCTTTGCCAGCAGAAGAGCCCTTGTCACGGCTGTCAGCTTTGTCCTCTGCGCTGAGGTTCTGGCAGGCTATGGCTGGGCCTTTCTCACAGAGCGTGGAGTCACCACTGCATAGCCTGCTTGTTGGACCTTCTCATTGCAGCCGCACAGTCCTGTGGGGGTCTGCCTGGAGCAACGTAGCTGGGTCAGGGTGTTCGTTATCTCTGGAGTTAGGTGGGAACGTTCATCTAAGAGCCCCTCCTACCAGGTCATCCTTGGATTTGACAACTGTGGGCGTCCCCTTTAGTCCATTAAGGTTGCACCCGAGTGTGGTACTTGAACGGTCAGTTGTTTCTCAGACTCAACTTTTGGCTCCTGCATCAGCAAGGCAGTGGTGGCAACTGCCCCGGAGTGTGGAGACCACAGAGCAGAGTTGCTGGGGCCACAGAGAACCATTTTGCTGAGCACGCTGTCCTGTCCTGACCATGTCAGGACCCTGTGACCTGAGACTCCTATGGCCATTTTGGTTTATGGACACATATGGAGACAGGCTTGGTTCTGTCTGACAGCCCTAAGGCTAGAGCCTGAGTCAGGCCCTATTGGATTTGTTGAAATATTTTTTCCTGGCATTCTGGAGGAGGAGCTCTTTTTCTTCCCCTTTGGTGGATGGCCCGAGTCCAGTTTCTGGTGTTTGGTTTTGGCTTCAGCTCTGACCTGCGTTAAGCTCTCCTGGTGTGTTTCCTCCTCCGCCTGTAGCCGTAAGCTGGCTGTCTCGCTGGCCTTTGGCGGTCAGCGCACTGGTCCCGGTCAGCCTTCTCATGAGCATGCTTAGCTTTTGTCCGCTGCTGTGCCTGTTGTTTTGCTTCTTTCTTCCCACAGCTGGGCCACTGTTAGGTCTTCCTGTAGGCTGCGGGTTAGTTTAGCTGCATAGCGTTTTTGCAAAGGAGGCATGCTTGGCTGGTGGCCGTCTCTGTGTGACCGTGGGTTGTCTCTAGGGTTACCTGTACTCAGCGTGTCCGCCCTGTCTCTGCCGCGGCTGCCTCTCTGTCTCCTTGCCTTGCAGCTGTAGCTCCTCTGGTGAGGGCAGAGCCCTTTGTTTCTTTGACTTGTCTTAGCGTTTAGCCTTCGTGCTCAGGGCCAGTTTTGCCTCTGCTTGTCACTTGTCGTGGCTCTCTGTCGTTTGTCTCCACAGTGCTTAGCCTTCTCTTGCGCTTGTTGCAGAGGGGTGTTTTCTCTGTCTGCGTGTGTGGAGCCTGCAGTTCACCCTGAGCCCTGCCATGCTGGGCCTTGGTTGGCTCTGGCCATAGGCCAGATCTGGGCCTCTGAACTCTGCCGTGGACATCACAGCTCTTTCTAAATACTGCTTTTGTGTGTCCGGGGTTGTTTCCCTCCTGCGGTGTCTTCTGCTCTCCTATGCATCATCGTAGTTTTTGTGCTTTTAGTTTAATTTGTGCAGTGGTGTGGGCATGCGTCTCTGTGTCTCTTCCGTCTGCTGGCGACACCGTCCTGCCTGGCACTCAGCACTGTCTCAAGCTCAAGCTTTGCAGCTCCCTGCCTTGCTCACCAAGTTGCCTGTGTCTTGCCGTGCAGCCGGTCCACCATGTTTACGTGTCTTTCTCTGCCTGGAGTAGCTCTGGGCAGCCTCTTGGGCCAGCCATTACAGCAGCGCTGGCTCTTGCCCTGTTGGCTCCTGCAGGCGCTGGGCCTCTCTCACCTGGACCTTGAGGTGTTGGGCTTCCTCCAGTGCAGCCATGTGCTGCCTCGCCGTTCTTTTCTTAGTTGCAGGCTCTTCTGCCTGTGTCCCTCAGCCTCGCCATCTCTTCTGTGCTCTCCACAGCCCCTTTGTCCCTTGAGCTCACTCCTTGATGCCCCTGGGCAAGGCACCCCTCAGTGTCAGCCTGGTGCTGTGCCATGTTCTCTATCCTGTGGCCCAAGGGTCACTTGGGCTGTGGTTTTGGAGTGGGTCCCTTTTCAGTGGGGGAATGGACAGTTTGGAAGATACAGGAACTTCGGCTGGACTTGTTATTCCCACAAAGTGGCCTCTTTTCTGGGATTCTGGTCCTTTTTGTTTGTCCTCCTGGTCACAGTTGTGGCCATACATTGTGGCAGTCACCTCTGATAGTCACACTTTTTAGATGGCGGCCCAGCGGGTTGTGCTATTTCCAGGTGCCCCATTCTACCACCTAACAGAAAGCCTGTAAACTGCCCCAGCTCTTTATTGTGCCCATGGCTTCTGGTGTCTAAGGTGCTGGAGCCCAGTCTGACTGAGTCCTGTAACTTTAGTTTCTGCCACTCCCATGAGACCAGCATCTGGGTTTCTCCCCCATGGAGACAATAGCCTTCTACAGGTAGCCTCCTACTCTTGGGAACTTTTAGCATCTCTGCTACCATTTTTGGGCGTTTATGTTCTCAGTGTCCAAGTTTTTACGTCATGCGCATTGATCCCAATCTAGTTTTAGGTGACTGACAGGCTCTGGTTTGGTTTGCCTCCTGTTTTGTCAGTGTCCTTGTCTTTGCCCCATAGTGATTTTTGTTTTGTTTTCTCTGTGAGCACTGGTGTCAGCGGATCTGGATTTTTTTTTCCTCCTGTCAGCTTTTTGTTTGTCCTCCTGGTCACAATTTATATACACTGTGGCAGTCACCTCTGAAAGCTGGGCTGCATTCGTGACAGAAAAACTCTCCAGTTTTTGTCAGTAAGCAGCTAGGCGGCAGGGGATAAGACGTGTCGGTGCAGTCCAAGCTAAGACATGTAGCCATGAGGCAACATAGAGAAGCTGATCCTGACGGCCTGGTGGTCCACTGCTCCCAGCCACCATCCTATACATGTGCACAGTTGCTTTTCCTTTCGGTCAGTTTTCCTGCTGGTTCCCCGCAGCCAGCCATTTAGGCTCTCTTAGTCACTTTTTTCTTGTTGCTGGGACAAAATACCCAATGCCCAAAGGTCATAGGGGAGAGAGCTGTTTGGCTCACAGCCACAACCAGCTGGCTCCAAGACAGAGTGGCATAGCAGAGGGGGGCGTTTCAACGGGGCCAAAGACAGTGAAAACAGTAAGAGCAGAAAACAGGGGAGAGCGAGCCTCCCTCCCTCCTTTCCGCTGAGCCTCCTTCCCTCCCTCTCTGTAAGCAGGCTCCCGCGCCCCAGAACGGTGCAGCCCTCAGGCCACCTCCTGTCAGCCTCTTGCCTGGGATGAGGATGTTGATGGGGAGGAGCTGCGGCCCCTGCTGAGTCATTTGGTTAAACTGCTACACTTCTCAAGTTGACATAGTGTGTTCATCAGTACAGCAGAGGGTCAGTGTGTTTTATAAAGAGCTCTGAACCTCTGGCGGAGGCGTCAGCTTTATTTTATATTTTCTTGTATATTTCTAAAGTCTGCCAGCATAGTTTAGTGGGCTCGACTTTGACACTTTTCCCTCCCATATCTACTCTTTTGGGCCTCAAATCACTAAAAAAAGCATTTTTTATTTTGTATCAGTTGGATCACTTCTCTCCCAAGAGTTTTTAGAAGGAACAACTTGAACTCCACCTAATTAACAAGTAATTATGCGTATTTTAAAAAATAAATTCTGTCCACGAGCTTCCCTTGATGTGGGTGGCTTCCCAGTGTTGTCGTCATCTCTTTTCATTGCCTTAGTAGCACAAATCTTTTGTGAGACAGAGTCCTCTCCTCCAAAGCGTTCCCGTGTATTTGTAGCCTTCTTACTGTTCTTATGCGCCATACATCTTTAAGCAAACTTGACTGTAGCCACTTGATTTCTAAAGTGTCTCCTCTTCCCTCAGATAGTAAACTTGACTACTGCCAACTGGCCTCTGAGTAACCTGGCATCAGTGCTCTTGTCTTAAACCAAAAGGAGCAGACGAAAGGGCAAGTTAGCTCCGGAATTGCAATTTAAGTTTGTAATATGCATGAAACGTTTTATGTGCAGCAACTCAACTGGAAGCCAAACGTACATTTGCTAATGTGTTAAAATTTATAATTTGTTTTCTCCTGTAAAATTTCCTTAGAGTCGACAAGACTCTCTGGACATTCAGCCCCGGGCTGGAGCTGCTCTTGCTTGTGGATGCCCGCAGGCAGTGCCAGGCCAGGGACACTGAGCAAGCGCCGGCCTTGGGGCTCCCGAGGCCGGGAGGAGATCTTGGGCTCCCTCTTGTGCTCAGCGCCCACTGTGTAATGAAAAGACTGCTTTGCCCTGCCGTGTCTGTAGGTACAGCTGAGCCCAGGTCCCGTGGCCTGTGCCTCTGTGTGAGCCTGGCCACTAGACCAGCTGGCCTCTGGCAGGTTTCAGTCTTGGTACCCACCTGGGCTGTTGGCTGTCTTCACCCCGTTTTACATGGTGGTATTCTTCTTGTTCTTCTGGTTCTTGTTCTTTTTCTTCTTGTTCTTCTTCTTCTTGTTCTTATTGTTGCTGCTGTTGTTGTTGTTCTTTTTCTTCTTCCTCTTCCTCTTCCTCTTCTCCTCCTCATTCTCCCCCTTCTCCTTTGTCCTCCTCCTTCTCCTTTCCCTCCTCCCCCTTCCTCTTCCTTCTCCTCTTTCTCTTCCTTTTTCTTTCTCCTTTCTTTCTTTTCTTTTCTTCTTTTGTTTGTTCTATCAGCCTGTCCAGGGCACCTTGCCTGGTTATCTAGGCACATTAGGCCAAGCAGCTCTCTCATGTCTTTGCCTGTTACAGAACAAATCCTTTTCTCAATTGCTTTCATTTTCATCCCAACCCAAGTGAACCTGGACTCCCATATTTCATTCTGCTTTTTCCCCAGGTGCTTTCTCCAGCTGCCCTGTTGTCTGCCTCCTGCAGTCCCTCACTCTCTGGGAGGTTTTCTCACCTTGGGCCACTCCTGCATTTCCCTGGGCTCTCTCACTGTGAGCCTGTCCCACCAGCTGTCAGAGTCACCAGCAGGGTGCTCTTGGTGTGGGCCTCTCCCTCAGGGTCCACTTGGGGTTGTAGGTCTGACTTAGTCCAGGTCAGACCAGCTGTGGATACAGAAATATAGAGATGAGACAAAAGCCTGATTATCATCCCAAGAAGCAGGGAGCAATAAACACAGCCCAGGGACAGCTGCAGTCTGTTACTTGGGAATCCCAGAAAGCTGGCAGATAGCAGCTTCTCTTGCTGGCTCCCTGTTTGTTGTCTCCTCCCCTCCTTGGAATGTTTTCAATTAGCATTTGTGTGAATCTAGTGTTAGGCAAATGGTGGAGGTCAATTGAGATTGTAGTCTTCCCTTTACCAAAGTGATTATGCATGTTCCTTACCCCTAAATAAAACAAATGCTTCTGTGGCTCTGGGCTCACTTTGAGAGAGATTTATCTCCTGAGACCTCTGAAGCTACCTTCATCCGGTCTTCTACTCATTTCTTTCTGCTCATAACATACAACACGTGAGCCTCTCCTGTCAGGCCACTCCCACACCCCGAGCACCCTGAGGAGCTCCTGCTTGGAGATGCTGGTGCAGTCCAGTTTCAGTCTGGGTCAGATTACTAGGTATTACTTCTGAGGTGGTAAAGCTTGCCTTCTGTCCTAAAGGACAGGTATTCTCCTGTGGGCCCCCAAAGCCTTACTGTAGTCCTGTAGTGTGCTGCTGTTCCAGAATCATCTGGAATCCCCCAGGTTCCATTGGTACTGACAGGAGAGAGTGGTCCTGCTGTGTGAGGACCAACATCCTCTCAGAGCTGAAGTTTCACCCTATGGCAGAGGTCTCAGAGCTTCCTCAGCTCAGGTCCTCTTGGGCCTACAGGTGAAAGAGACAGCAAATTTGTCCTCTCTAGTCCCTTTGTGGCCACCAGAAATGTTGCAAATTCAAGAGATAAGAAAGACCAGTGGGGAAAAAGGAGGGTTTATTTCCTGGATTTTAGATGCACATCAACCTAGCTGAACTAACGTCCAGAGTTCTGGGCTTTAGAATGCAGGGAAGGTTCTGGCTTGCACTTAGCTGAGGGGCTTGATCTTTAGAGACTGCAGGTGCAGGGCAAGCAAGAGCACAGAAACACGACGGAGTGATGGCTTGTCCTTGGGAGGAGACAGAGCCCTGTGAATGCTGCGAGAACAAGACGACAGAACTGCTTACAGGACGTAGCTGCCAGTCTTAGCTGCACCAGAGCACGAAGTTGTAGCTTCAGGGGAGGCAGGAAGACCTCGAGGGGGCGCTCCTTCAGTCTGCTTCAGGGTGGTGTGGAGCTTTCACAGCAGGGCCGCAGGGCTCCTGAGAGCCACCAGAGTGGCCTGGGGCTCCCATGGCGCTTCTCACGGAGCAGATTTCCTGCCTCCTGAGGTCTCTGGCCTGCTATGTGGGAAGCCGACCAGGTCATGAGAGGAAGCTCCGTGTTCACCTCCGTGTGTGCATCTCTGGGTGTGTGTGTGTGTGTGTGTGTGTGTGAT
>PVKN010030150.1:0-12809 GCA_004027915.1 Capromys pilorides
GCAGAATGTATTTATTAGGGGAAAATAAGCTCCTGTCCGAGAGAGGGATGGGGGGTGGGGGTGTGGTGGGTGGGTGTCCTGAGTAGGTGGTTCCCGGGAAGCAGTTTCTTCCAGGGACTTTTATAGGAGAAATCCACATGGTGAGGCGGGTCTAAGGTTGTAGAGAAGACACAGGAAGTCACTTAGGTAGGCATGATGTGGGACCAAACTATGGGCAATGTGATTACAAGCACCATCGCTCAGGTAAAATTGATTAAATCCAGTCTCTTCCTGTTGGGGGTTGGGTTAGTGGTAAGTCTAAGTCTAGAAACTTACCCTACATCCATAACAAGCACTAGCTAGGTATAGTGGCACATGCCTGTAATTCCAGCTCTCTGAATGACTAACACAAAAGAGGACTGCAATTCAAGCCCTCAGCGTGGACAACAGTGACTTAGAGAGACTGTCTTAAAATAAAAAATACAAAAGGGCTGGGGAGGGCCAGTGAGATAGCTCACCAGTCTAAAGTGCCTGCTTAGGCAAGCTTAGGCAACCACAGGGACCGAAGTTTGATCCCTGGCACCACATGCTGTGCCAGCCCCACCCCCAGGGCAGGCTGAGCTGGCCATAACACACACACACACACACACACACACACACACACACACACACACACAGAGCCAGGGATATAATCCAGTGCAAAGCTCCTGGGTTTATTCCCAGTTCTGCTAACAACAGTAACAATAACAAGAAAAACACAAATATTCAAAAACAATTGAACAAGGATGTTTACTACTGTATTTCTCCCTCTTCTTTTTAATCATTCATTCTTTCGTTTATTTGGTACAAGGTCTCTCTATGCAGCTCAGACTCAGTGATCCTTCTGTCTCAGCCTCCCCAGCGGGGGGATTACAGGCATGCACCACCAAGCCCTGTCTCATTCGGTTGTTTTTCTTTTCTCAAGACAAGAGTCCTACTACGCTGCCCAGGCTGCCACACACTTCATCTTCAACTCTTGGCCTCAACCATCCTGATTCAGCCTCCCTGGCAGTGATGACTGTAAGGACACAACACTCTGCACCCAATTTTATTTCTTCTTGGTGGGACACAGGAGTTCACTATCCCCTCATCCCTTGTGATCTTTCTTTGGAATATGTGTTTTATGCAAGGATGCTTGAGAAAATTAAGTCTGAAAGATACAAAGGAATCCAATTACTGAAGTTATTTCTCAGGGCAAAACCATATGACACGATTCGGAAATGTTCTGCCTTGTATATATCTGCATCATCTGAGTTTATATACACACGTGTACTGCTTTTATAATAAAAATGAACTACAACAGAATTTCAGTTTATCTCCCCCACTTCCATCTAGGCAAATGGTTTAGCACTGGGCTAATCCCCAGCCCTTCAAATTTTTTGAGATAGAATCTCCCTAAATCGTTCAGCCTGGCCCTGGAACTTTTATTTATTTATGTTTTTTGAGGACCCAGGGATTGAACTCAGGACCCTGTACTTTCCAGGTAGGCACTTATTCTACTGAGCTATCTCCCAGGCCCCTGAACTTTTTGATACTGGGTAGCTGGGACTATAGGTGTGCACCATGGCTCTGGTTTAAACATTTATTTTGCATTACTATTTAAGGAAAACTGGACTCAAGTACACAACAGTGAGAGTAGATTAATCTCCTGGGACTAAAAATGACAGAACGTTCCCAGAGAGCTCGGCTTACTCATTATCAGTCTCTTCAGTCTGGTCACATCATGGTAAGTGTAGAAAAGCACGCAGTGAGAGATTTCTCCATCTCTCCCAGCCCTGCCGGATTCTTGGTAGTAACCCTCCACAGACTTAGGGAGAGAGGCGTGAATCACAAATCGCACATCAGGTTTGTCAATCCCCATTCCAAATGCAATTGTCGCACAGATAACCTGACACGAAAGCAAAAGCCTATTAGACTCAATGCGTTTAAAGGGCTATTTTAATAGCAATGCTTCCAGCAGCTCTATCCCTTATTTTACTTTAAAATGTACTTGAAGTGCACTTGAATATCTTGACTTATTCCTACTATTTAGCATGGCTAAGATGAGATTTTCATATTGATGCCTAGAATCTCTATGATGACCTCAGAAGGCAGGAACAGCCCAGTGTGGCAGGCTCCGTGTTGTCAACGGAGGGAGCACGAAGCCACTGTAACTGGCCGTGACACTGCAGGTGTCTGTCCTCCACATCTGATACAGCAGTGTTACCGTGTGGCTCATAGGGCCCTGATGCCATCCCAGCGGCTGTCCATAGTGACGCACTGGCCAGGAGCTACAGTGCATCAACTGCTGCTCACTCCTCTGATGGCTCAGGGCAGACAGCCGAAGGCAACACTGGCATCCTCCCCCGCTGACCACCGCCTTTTATCCAGCAGCTGATTTCCAAGTGAAGTTTGTGAAATTTTAGTTGAAATACACAGGAATAAAAGTCTGAGAGCAGCTTATATTTAAAAGAACAACAGTAAGGCCAGGGATTGTGGATCTTGACCTAAGCAAATCACTTAGTGAGGCAACGTGACAGTGACATTTCAGTGGCTTAACAAACTAGTTTTTAAGAATAACCATTTCAGTTGCCAATTTAGGACCTATTTATTACAGACCAAAATGCTGTATCTACAGACAAAGTTACATTATACAAATAAAGCTGCAAATCCTTTTTAGTACTTAAAAAAATGAATTGCTACTGCAAGAATAGTATTTCAAAAGCAACGGAAATATTGCTCAGCTGACGGAGGCTACATGACATGCCACAGTGTGAGTACCAGAGAGGAACTGCAAGCTACAAGGCACAAGGTGGCAACACTGGGGAGGTGCTGGCCTGAGCTCCTGCCGAGCCGTCTATCAAGTCTCATGGCACTTTGATCAAAGGAGAGCTCCTAGGAAGGAGCCTACTGGCACTTCTGGTGCCACGAGGCTGCATAGCACTCATGGCCAGGGCCTTCCTTGTGGTGGGCAGGCAGCTGTGTGGCAGGTATGGTATAAGGACACAATACTGCCAGCCCTTCCTAAAAACTCTGACTTCTTTAACTGGGAATACTGGCTTGGTTGAACTGTTAAGTTCCTTTATTTCTGTGTTTTTTTAAAAAAAAAAAATTTTTTTTTTTTTTTTGCGGGGGGGAAGGGGTAATTGAGAATTGAACTCCATACCTTGGTGCTTGCCAGGCAGGCACTTGTGCCACTTAGCTATATCCCAAACCCCTTGTGCTATTAAAAATACTATTTTTTTATGAAAAAAGACAATGATATTTTAATCTATCTTGTGACACTAATAAGATTAAAGCTGTCCAGGTGGTGTATGTAACCTTATACTGTACCGTGACTGTAAGGATTAGGTAGGCAGAATGCAGAAAAATTTGTTTTAAAAATTTTTTTTTTTTGGCAGTACCAGGGATTAAACTCAGGACCTTGTGCTTGCCAGGCAAGCACTTATTCTACTGAGCTATCTCCCTGGACCCTTTAGTAATGTTTTAAACTGGGCTGGTGAGATGGCTCAGCGATCTAAAGTGCCTCTCAGGCAAGCTTAGGCAACTACAGAGACCACAGTTCGATCCCTGGCACCACATGCTGCGCCAGCCCCACCCCTAGGGCAGGCTGAGCTGGCCATAACACAAATAAATGAGGTTTAAATTAAATTTAAAAAAAATAATGTTTTAAACTTTCACTCATTTAGTACTTTCATTCAGTACTAAAGTTTGAATCCATGGCTTTTGCACTGCCCTATATCTCCAGCCCTTTTTAAAAATTTGAGACAGTCTTACCAAGTCATTACATTGCACAGGCTAGCCTTGAACTTGTGATCCTCCTGCCTCAGACTCCTAGACTGCGGTACAGACATGCACCAGTGGATCTGGCCACATGTATGTCTTTATTATAAGAATGTATTTTTTGTTAATTATATCTTCATTATAGAATCATTATACTAACATAAAAATTTAAAGAACTTGAGGGGCTGGGGATTTGGTTCAGGGGTAGAAAGCTTTCCTAGCAAGCTACAAGCCCTGGGTTTGGTCCTTGGCACCAAAAACAAATAAAAAAACCTCCCCTTAAAGAACTCGAAAAAAATTATGTTTAATTACATGACTAGGAATAATCACTCTTAAGTTTTAGACTCTTCTGTATTCTGGGCTTTTTTCTTTTCTTTCTTCTATTCAGTTTTCTTTTTGGATTGGTTGAGATTTTATACTTCAGTTTTCTTTTTCATCTTTTGTTAGGCTGGGAATCAAACCCAGGGCCTCCCACACACTAGCTAAGTGCTCTGCCACTGAAGCATATCCTTAGCCAGCGATTTTGAATTTTTGAATTTTATTGTTTTCTATCTTTCCCATCTTCATACACTAACAAATGTCCTGCTGGAGCCAGGTGTTGTACACAGTCCTGTAATCTCAGCTCTGTGGGAGGCTGAGGCAGGAAGATTGTGATTTTATGCTTAGCCTGGGCAACGTGGTGAGGCTTTGTTCCTTTTTTAAGATAGGCGTTTGCTATGTAGTTTAGGCTGGCTTTGAATTCATGGAAATTCTCCTGCCTCAGCCTCTTATGAGGTGTCTTTCATAGCACTGCTATCAGAAACTAAGTACAAATTCACTAATGTCAGGAAAATATACTGTTTTTATTTTATTATTATTTTTGAAACAGGGTATTGCTAGGTGGTTTAGGTTGCTCTTGAACTCACTATGTAGCCCAGGCTGACCTCGAACTCAAGACAATCTGCTTGTTTTAGCCTCCTGAGTGCTGGGATCACAGGCATTGTGATTATTGATTACAGGCATCATGCCTCGTTATGTTGTTTTTTAAATTTGAATTTTGTTTTTGCTCTTTTTTTTTTTTTTTTTTTGGTGGTACCAGGGATCGAACTCAGGACCTTATGCTTGCCAGGCAAGCACTCATTCCACTAAGCGATCTCCCCAGCCCTAAATTTGAATTTTAATAATGAGCAAAGTGAATTTTTTTTTCTTCTGAGACAGACAGAATCTCACTATATACATATACACTTTCAGGCTCGCTTTGAACTCGACTTGAATTTGCAGTGATCCTGCTTCAGCTCCAGACTGCTGGGGTTAGACACATGCCATCACACCTGGCTTGCAAAGTTGAGCTTCTAAAACACATTTGTACTTAGGCTTTTGTAGACGTCTGTCTGTCTCTTTTCATTTATGTATTTAGTACAAGGTCTCACTATGCAGCTGAGACTTATAGTGATCCTCCTTTTTTAGCAGCCTCCCCAGCACTGGGATTATAGGCATGCACCACCATGCCTGGACTTGGTCGTTGGCTCAGCACACCCCAGG
Source organism: Capromys pilorides (assembly GCA_004027915.1). Lineage (NCBI taxonomy): Eukaryota > Metazoa > Chordata > Mammalia > Rodentia > Capromyidae > Capromys > Capromys pilorides. The sequence continues at coordinate 5,302 of PVKN010030150.1, forward strand.
GGTGGGCCCAGTGTGGCATGCAGATTGGGGCTAGAACCCTGGTCCCTGCACTTGCCAAAGCAGGCACTTAGTCCACTGAGCTATCTTGCTGGCCCTTGTAGAAGTATTTCTTACTTTTGAGTAATTTGTTTATATTTTAGGCTCACTTACTAGTTGAAACTGATTTTCTTATCAAAATTTTACAAGGTTAGTAAGAAGTGGCAGTATACTTCTATAATCCTAGCACTCTGGGAGGCTGAGGCAGGAGTATTCGAAATTCAAATCCAATCTGGGAAACTTGGTAAACCTTGTCTCTAAAACAAGCACTAGGAATCCTGAGTTCAGTCCCTAGTGCAACAACAAAAATTTTACAAGTGCTTATGTTTTAAATGTTGAAAATAGATTCCTATTTGTTGTTGGCCTCTTATTTAGAAGAACTTAGCATTAAATAATCTGCAACAATTACTTCCTCCTGGAAGTAATTTCAAGCTTAAGTTCCTCTCTATTCAGAGTTCATTGTAAAATAACAATATATTCATTTATCTGTAGTTTATTATAAGAAAATTTAAAATGATTCCCCTTACCACGTAACCTGTGCCACTAACTGAATAATTTCCCCTTCTTCATTAAGCCTTCTGTGCTACTGTTTTTTTTTTTTTGCAGAACCAGGGATTGAAGTCAAGCCCTTGTGCTTATCAGGCAAGCACTTATTTCACTGAGCTATCTCCCCAGCCCCTGTCTGTGCCACTGTTTTGATAAGTTTTCTAATCTATTTTTGAATTTCTATTCCACTGATCTATATATAATACACTGCAAACCCATATTCATGAATTACCATTATTATTTTGCCAAATTCTTGGTGATTTTTACTTGAACATTCTTCCAGAAAACTTTTGAAAAAGTCTATCAAAAGAAAGTCCATTGTAATTTCGATTAAATACATGAATTCATTCAGGAAGATGGGAGCCTGTTACTTCAGTGCATACAGAACAGTGCCCACCTGAAAAGGCTGCTGACTTTACTGTGAGCAGCAGTGAGCAGTGTGAGGCTGTCCAGCCCCGTCAGCCTCCCCTGCCTCTGCACATGCCACTCCTCTTTCCATCCCACACAGGCCACAGATCTCTTCAGGCTGCATATAACTATTATCATAGTTTTCTTTGCTGTCTGCCTTGGGCACACTTACCACTCTTAGCAAAAACCCCTACTTCTATGGCCAGTAAACAATATTTCAACTTTCCCTGCCCTCTGCCCGGGTCAGTTTTTGCCTCTTTTACCTCCCATAACATTCCCAAGTTATTTACTACATTATTGATACAATTTCAGGCTTATTTTGATGTCTGCTGCATTTAAGGTAATATGGGGTACCTGGCAGCCATCTTGGTTGATCCACTTGTGCTGCACCTCATCTCTGGCAGCATCACTAAGGCCAGCGTGATAAGCCAGGGCCGCAAGCCCGTCCTTCTGCAGTGTGTCCGCCATCGTGTCACACTCCCGCCTGGACAGGCAGTAAATGATACCAGAGTCATCTGCCAAGAGACCAAAACAGTGCTGAGAAATAAGGACTTTGTACATAAATAATAGTTTATATTATGTTCTTTAGGAGGTGGGGGTTTGAGCCCAGGGTTTCTGCAGGCAGTTCAGGCTGGCCTTGAACTCGTCATGATCCTCCGGCCTCAGCCTCCTGTGTGTTGGGTTCAGAGGTGTGCACCACAATGCCTTTATATAAACAGCTTTATATAAACATTCTTTGAAATATATGAACACTAACAGATTTCTATACTACCCTACTTATTTAATTTATTTGATATAGGGTCTCGCTATGCAGTTCAGACTCACAGTGATTCTCCTGTCTCGGCTTCCCTAGTGCTGGGATTACAGGCATGCACTACCACACGTGGTTTCCAGGGTGGCACAGCACGCATTACTGGGCACTGAACTCAGGACCTACTTGCCAGGCAGGCACTTATGCCACAGAGTTATTTCCCCAGCCCCCATAGCGCTCTTTTTTTTTTTGTTTTTTTTTGAGACAGGGTCTCGCCATGCAGTTCAGGCTGGCCTTGAGCTTACTCTGTAGCCCAGGCTGGTCTTGAACTCGCACCAATTCTCCTGCCTCAGCCTCTCAAGTGCTGGGACCACAGGCGTGCACCATCATGCCTGGCTTTATAGTGCTCTTAACAGGATGATCACACAGAATAATTCCAGCAAAGAATTCATACACTGGAAGTGAGATCTGATTTTTAATCATGTCTCTGTGAACGATTCTTGAAATAAACCTGGACAGAGACAGACGCCAGACTCTATTCCCCTTCAGCTCTGAAATGGGAAATCATCCTTATTCAAACTCTCTAGAGATCATGTGGCAAATCTTGTCAAGAACTTTAGGGGGCTGGGGAGATAGCTCTGTGGCACAAGTGCCCGTCTGGAACAAAACAAACAAACAAAAACTTTAAAAGTATCTTTTGACTCAGTTTCCTCCTAAGAAACTAACCTAGAAATAAAGTGGTACAAGGACTTCTGTCAAGTTTGCTTTGTAATTTTAAATATTAGAAAGATTTGAGCCGGGGATAACTCAGTAGAATAAACGCCTGGCAAGCACAAGGTCCTGAGTTCAATCCCTAGTACTGCAAAAAAAAGATTTATTGGGCACATTATAGAAATAGTCAAGATAAGAAAATTATGAATAAATACGCTGTAGCCATTAAAAGTGTTTTCTAAGTTTATAAAAGACATGGTGAAATGCTCAAGATGTAGAAAGCAAGCTACATGGAAAACTGCTATGAACTTCAGACTCTCACTTTAATTTTTTTTTTCAGAATATCACTTTAGCTAATATAACTCAAAGGCAAACACACTTGGAAGAACTACTAAAACAAAGGGCTGAATTATTCATGCACTGATAAAAACCAGAGGAAGACAATGAAACCAGGAATTATAACATGGATGTGTAGGAGGGAATATTTAATATATTTTTTGTTAGGGCTTATTGTTATCTAAATGAGGTTTTATGGTTTCTAGAGTTACAATATTCTATCCTATAAATAGAATATTGTAAATAGCAATTTTGTGCTATCGTAACTCAAAAAGAAATTGTTAATATGCAATTTTATACATTCTATTGTGGTGCTAAAGACTCTTATCCATTACTTTTAGACATAATTCATCACATGGTTATACTCACATGGGTGATGCTTTCTGATCCATTCTAAGCAATCAAATGCCACCTTTTTAGGCTTTTTCGGTAATACATAGTATTTCAGATTATGTCTGTTAAAGCTCATGCTAAACCTAGAAGAAGTCCCAAACATAAGATGTAGTTATTGTAAGAATGCACAGTTGTAGTCACAGTCACAGACCAAATGTGTCACCTAAGTCCTGGCCCTTACTGCTATGGCATTAGGAGATGGGGGTCTCTGGGAGGTGATTAGGTCCTAAAGGTGGAGTTGTGAAAGAGACTGGTACCTTTATAGAAGCAGCGATCTTGTTGGCTAGCTCCCCAACCCCATCTATAAAACAGCAAGAGGGAGCTCAACAGATCTATTGTCTGTCATCTCCTCAACCTCCAGAGCTATGTCTCTGGATCTAAATCCAGGCTAGGGTGGGCCATGCAACCGGCAGAAAGTCTGTGTGGCACTACAGCAGTTGTCTTTCAGGTCTCATTCTGTCCCAGTTAACTGCTGGCTGGCCTGGATACTGCCTCTAAGACTTGACACTGTTATGAGTTTCCCCAAACCTCTCTCTCTACCTCTTCTTCCTGAGTTTACTCCTTAAGCATGAATCATACCCAAATGCCTAGCTCTGCCCTCCTCTCCTCCACTGACTCCTTCAGCACTCCCACACATTTAAATCATACCCACATACCACATCCATGAACCCAATTACTGAACCACATTTTAGCATCTTTTGAGACCAGTGTTCTAAAACTGGGGTAGGGGGCCGGGGAGACAGCTCTGTGGCACAAGTGCCTGCCTGGCAAGTGTAAGGTTGTGAGTTCGAACCCTGCTCCCACCAAACAAAACAAAACAAACAAAAAAACTGGGGTATGCATTCACCTAAGGCAGGGATAGCAAATCTTTTAGAGCTCTGCATGATACAAACAGCCCAGTGTGGCATGCATGCCATGTTTGCTGCCACTGCTCCAGGAGTTAAGACTTTCTCAGGGTACATGAACAGATGATTTTCATGAATCCAGCCTCAGTTTTCACAGGTATTTTTTCCCAGAGCAGACGTGGGAATGCTCCTACACTGAGACACTCTGCTGGTTTCTCCTTTCCTATCTTTCCCTTTTACACTAGTCCCCTTGTGTTCAAACAAACCCCAATTTTCACCCATTCAGAATTTCGCCATTATGCCTTGTTCCAGAATATAAAAACTTCCAGGATATCAAACAAAACAATATAGTACGGATGTAGGTGAAACTTTCTTCATTCAAAGCTCCAGAAATCCTACCTAGGGTTTCATGTCTTTACTCATTTTACCTATTTCTGTCAAGGCTGAAGAGTAACACTGGGAATGCTAAGTATTCTGGTTACTGGGAATTCCGATTTCAGATATATTGAGACTAACAAAATGAAAATGAAGGTGATTTCCCACTTAGAATGTTGTTTAATCCTTGATTATGATCACAGAATGCTTTACTCTGAGACTTGTGGGACTACTGTTGAACCAGAGTTTTGAAACAGAACACAATGCTTCAAATGGGAGAGGATTACATAGCAGACTGCAGCAAAAAAGACGGCAGATAAAGCCTGATGCAACCGTGATGCTGGGAGTGGCACCCCAGGCTGGTGCTTCATCATGCTGAGCACGTGCGCTACCTTTGAACTCTAGCCCCAGCCCCTCAAGGACAGTTCTGCTAATTTACGGAGTTGCAACTCCTGCTATGGCAAAGGGAACTGCAACCTGATAAAAACAACTGCAAAAGACACAAATAATGAAGAAAATCCTGACATTCATTGGAGCAGACAGACAATGCTGAACATGGGAATGCTCCATTATCTGTGCATAAGAATGGTCCTGCACAGGTATACTGAGATTAATATAATGGAAATGAAGGTGATTTGCCACTTCATTCATTCACCCATTCACTGTCATACCAAGAATTGAACTCAGGACTTTGTAATTGCTGGGCAGGCATCATGTTGCTGAGCTATATCTCCAGTCCCCTTCTCCTACTTCAAACCACTTTTTAATTTCAGAAAAGTGTCTTACCTATTTTTGCATATTTTAAAAAAGCTTTGAGTTGGAAAGGAAAACCAAAACAAGTGCTGGGAAGGTTATGTAGGAATCAGAACCTCATACACTGCTGTGGGAATAATGTAAGTGGTACAGCGGCACGGTATGGTGATTATTCTTTTAAATTTCTTTTTGTTTGTTTTGTTTTGTTTTTGTTGCAGGATCAGGGATTGAACTCAGGTACTTATGCTTGCCAGGCAAGCGCTTATTCTACTGAGCTATCTCCCCAGCCTCTTTGGTGATTCTTTAAAAGGCAAAGTGGGCGAGGGATGGAGCTCAGTGGCAAAATGCCCTGGATTCAGTTCCTAGCATAAGAAAAAAAACAAAAACAAGTGAACAAAATTACCATACAATCTTACAATTCTATTTCTGTAGCTAAAACATATTGAAAACACCCTAATATCCATCAATTGATGAACAGAGAATGTGGTGTGCCTATACAATGGAATATTATTCAGCAACAGACCTTCAAGATATTATATTAAACAGTCACAAAAGCTCATACATCCACTGATTCTACTTAAACAAGATAACCAAACAGGTGACTCTATAATATGCAGGAAGTTGACTTGCGGTTGCATCGGGCTAGTAGTAGGATGCAAAGCAAAGGAGGCTGGACTTGTTCAATGATCAGGGTATTTTGGAGGTGATAAGATATGCTACCACTGTGGTGAAGGTGGATGCTCTAACTATACCAAACCACTGGACTGCATTTGTTTTGTATTTTAGGGAAGGGTCTATAAGGTGGATTTGTAGTACTACTACACTGGATTTGTAGTAATCCGCTTGTTTACAGCCTCCCAAAAAGTGGGACTATGGGCTTGCACCACTATGGTCAGCTCCATTACTTGAAAGAACAAATCTATATCTGCAAAGTTGTGAAAGCATATCATATAATGAGAGTATTCTGTCAAAGCAATCATTTGAAAAAGTATACTAAAACTATACGATTTTGATTGCCCCAACTCTTTCAAATGTATTGGGTACATGGTATATAAGTTTTTATTGAAAGACTCACAAAATAATCATTATTAAATAAGTCCTAGTAACACTGTTTTTTTTTTTTTAAATTTTATTTTTATTTATTTATTTGTTTGCTTGTTGTGTTTATTTCTTTATTTATTTATTTTGTGGCTGGCTCAGCCCGCCCTGGTGGTGGCGCTGGCGCAGCATGTGGTGCCGGGGATTGAACCGCAGTCCCTGCAGTTGCCTGAGCCTTCCTACGCAGGCGCTTTATACCACTGAACCATCTCGCCGGCCCAACACTGTTTTTTAAGTGCATATTTTCTAAAAAAGTAAAGTGACTAACTAATGACCTCGCTTATTTTGCGAGTTAAATAGTTTCTAATGCTTCACCTCCCACAAAATTTGGAGGACCTAATTGAGATGTCAGCTAACAGATCATTAAAAACAACGTTCCATTTCATTACGAGACACTTTCTTTTTAGGTCCTAGAGACTCAACCCAGGCCCCACTCATGCTAGGTAAATGCTTGGCAATAAGCTCTAGTCCCTGCCCTTTTAAAAAACTGTGTTTTAAGACACGGGCTCTCTCTATTGTTCAGACTGGCTGTGAATCTGATTCTTCTGCCTCAGCCTCCTAAGTAGCTGGAAGAGCAACATTCTCATTCTAAATTTATGTGTAAGAAGTATTTTTAAAATATATTTAAGCTATACCAATTACGTATGACTATTTTAATAATTCAAACACAAATCTAAAAATCAAAATTTTGATTTTTAAGTATTTTTTGAACTAGAGCCTCGCTTTGTAACTGAGGCTGGCTTTCAACTCATGGTAATGGTCCTGCTTTAGCCTCTCTAGTGCTGGGATTACAGACATGTGTTACTATGCCTAGCTTAAAAAACAAAATTTCAAATATAAATGTTTTCTTACAGGTGTTAAAAAGTGAATAAAAGAATTTCATGTATAAAAACACAAGACCTTAAGCATACTCAGGGAGGATGAGGCATCAAAAGTTTGTGGCCAGCCTGGGCAGCTTAGTAATTTAGCAAAACCTTATCTCAAAATAAAAAACAAAAAAGGGCTGAAGGGTTGGTGAGATAGCTCAGTGCACTAAGCACCTGTTTAGGCAAGCTCGGGGACTGGGGTTTGATCCTAGCACCACAGGTTGAGTCAGTCCTGCTTCCAGATGCACTGAGCTGCCACTGAGACTGGGTGTAGTGGCACATGCCTATAATCTCAGGACCGGGAAGGCTAGAAACAGGAGGATCACTATAAGTCCGAGCTGCATAGTGAGGCCCTGTACCAAATACATTAAAAAAAAAAAAAAAAAAAAA